>JASDQU010738380.1:90949-142174 GCA_032191745.1 Picea mariana | reverse complement strand
CTATGGTTTCAATATTGACCCTGGATGGGCCACAAATGTGGAATTTGAAGTAAAAATTCCACAAGAATTTGATGTACAGAGTTCCAAGAGGGCGCTGAGAGAGCTCCTGGGTGGTATTGGAAAGCTCATGAGGTATAGCGGTTTGATAAACCATGAAAAATGTGGTATTGGGACATAGATTTAAATTGGACTATTGGATATGTTCAAAAGGAGACAGATGCCACACAACCGTCAGATTGGGAGGAGGTGCACGAAGATTAAGCAATGTTCGGGGTTTGACTGTTTGGGGGTTGTGGGGTGTTTAGCAACTGAATCCTCCGAAGTCCCGTAGTGATTCTTAGTTGTAGATCACTCGAGAGGAAGAGATTTGTCATATTTCATTTGTGTTTCGGCGTTCGGGGAAATACGTTGGAGGTTGCATGGAAACGAAATCACCGAAGTCCCGAAACTATGGGAAGTAGTTGGCAATATGGGAGTTTCGACAAAGTATCAATAAGAAGAATCACCAAAGGCCCAGTTTGTAAAGTGATATGTCGTGATGAAATCACCAGGGGTGACGTGGAAGCATTCGACAATTCGATCGTTCGGGAGTTCGGGAGTTTTGTGAAAGTGCTGATGAGATAACAAAATTGTCGAAGTCCCGGGTTTCTGAAGTGATGTGTCGTGATGACATCATCGGGGCTGATGTGGACCAATTCAAAAGTTCAGAAATTTGGTAGTTTCGAAGCTTGGAGAAAATGACGAAGGCGGGAAATCCCTAAAGTCCCAAAGAGTCGAGTATGACATGGTAAGATGATGTCACCTAGGGTGATGTAGACCTACCTAGGTCCACCACATGTCACTCGTTTATGGACTTTTGATAGGCCCTTAGGACCGATTAGAACCTAACACGTGTCACTCGACGGTGGGACCACATGTCACCACTTTGATTGGTGACAATTGTATGTCATGGGCCCCAGAAGGTTAAGCAGTTCGGGAGTTCAGCGTTCGAGGAAAATTATTGGAAGAACTTTCGGACCTCTGAAGTCCCGGAGTCTCGAAGTCCTGAAGTTCCAAAGTGACATGGCAGTGATGTCACCCAGGGGTGACGTGGACACACATGATGTGTGCCACATGTCAGTGTGCTATCTTCTTTTGAAAGGCTGATTTTCCATTTAGAGCTTGACATGTGTTACCCCTCGGATTGGGCCACATGTATGTTTCTAGTGTTTTTCCACGTGGCTCCAGATCCTGCAATATAGAAACTTAGCACTATGAAGGAACTTGGTCAAGAATGGTTAAGTATGAAGACTTTTGAAGCTCCGAAGAGCGAAGTAAATTGTGATCATTGATTAGAAAGGACATGTAGCGCCAGATTCCGTAGTCTAGAGGAGTGGTACTCTGAGGGATTGCATTGTATAATTGTTGTAGTCGAAGAATTCTGAAGGCCCGAAGTCCAGAGTCCACCGTGATTGTTGATCACAGATATCTTGTGGGTCGACACTTCAGTAGATTGGTAGTGAAGTGATTTGAAAATCATTGAAGCCTGGATTTCTAGAGCTCCTATCCATCGTTGATCCAAGCAGAGAATGTGGACCATAGATCCATTGTCCTTCATGGGTTCGCCAGTTCGACGGTCTAGGATATTTTTTGTAAGGTACTTTGAAAACTGCCAAAACTCAGAGTCTCGAGGCTCCAAACCACTGTAGATCTAAAGAAGGAAGGAGGATCGTCGATCTATACATCCTCCGAGTATTCGAAGAATCAGGGAAAATATATTGTAGTGGAGGAAGAACCTCCAAAGCCCTGAAGTTCTGGAGCCCTGGAGGCCCGAAGCATAGAATAAGTGCCTAACGATTATCATTTGTTCATAGCCCTAATCACATGAATTTGGGGGCTGAAGGAAAGGGGCTAGCGCCCAAATTTTTTTTTAAAGAACATAAAAGGGACAAATTGTTCAAGTAGAGATAACTTCCTACTCAAAACTCAGAATTAAGCATGGAAGCATCCATTGGAAAGGTATTAAATAGCAGAAGATAATTGTTCACACATAAATTGGATCTGAATAGTCAATTTCTCAGGAAAACAACAGAAAATAAGTCTGATATATTAATGAATCATAATGGTTCATGTTTTCATGAAATTATTAAGAACAATTAGCCTGAAAAAATTGTGTTGGATGCACATTTTTGTATAATTAATAGTTGTCAGATCAGAGTGAGCACAGAGTGCATAAGTGATGGTTGATGCTTAGGTAGTCTTCAGTCAAGAAGATGAAAATAGAGGGTTGAATGTCCATTTGGATAGGGAAGGAACCAACTTCAATGGACATGGAGGAGAAAAAGAAGAAGACATAAATATGGCTGAGACCATCAAGAAATTGTAGACAGATGTCCAAATCCACAAGACTGATAATGAAAGTCTTATGAAGGCCAAGGCACAAAAGGAAGACTTCAATATGAAGTTAATGAAAATCATGGAAATAATTGAAAAGAAGTTGGATAAGGAGAGTGGCTCTAGCAAATCAGGAAACCACAAGACCCCTGAGAAGAAGGGAAGATCAAGGAGTTTTAGTAGACATTGCCATCACTCCAAAAAGAATTCCCATAGGACAGCACATAGTAGCTCAATTACATCCCTTTTCAGGAAGCATATGAGTTCTAGGGTGGATGAGTTGAAAGGAGAAATGAATAATATCAAACCTCCTACTTTTGATGGAGAGCATAAGAAGGATGAATATACTGAGACATGGTTTCTAGGCATGAGGAAGTACTTCCAATTGCACAACTATTATTCTCATGCAGAGGGAATAATTTCCATCTATAATATTAAAGGAAAGGCATCCATGTGGTGGGATTAGTTGGTGCAAGTGCAACACCCCAGGGAGAAGAATTTGACTTGGAAGGAATTCAAGAGAAATTTTGAGAAGAAATACCTGACCAATAGGTATTATGATAAAAAGATGAAAGAGTTATTTGAACTTAAATTGGGCATCATGACTATTGATGAATATGAAAGGAAATTTCTAGAGTTGTTGAAGTATGTCTCCTTCATCAAGGATGCGATAGTGAAGATTCATAGGTACCTGAGTGGGATGCCATATTTCATCGGTGATAAAATCCAATATGATGATCCCAAGACTCTAGAAGAAACTATAAGGAGAGAAAAATGATTATATGATCAACAAGAAGGAAAGCCTACTTTCCAGAAGGCTTGGAAGGACAAGAAGTTCAAGAAGGAATAGAGGCATAAGGGAAATAAGCCTCCATTTTTCAGAAATAGACCTCAAGGACAATCATCTTTTAGAGAGCATAGAATGGCTGAGGTTGGTGGGAAAAGGCCAAGGCAAGCACCCATTCAATGTTGGGGCTGTAAAGGAGACCACAAGTATAAATATTTTCCTCACAAAAATGACAAAGTGAGAGTTGTCCACAATTTACAACAAGCCGAAACAGTGGAGAAAATGGGCAGAAGTATACCTAGGATCTATGCAGCCCTGGACAATAAGCAAGCTGAGTTTCAATCACATATGATTGAATTTGAAGGTATGATCAATAACCATGCCTTTACTATTTTGATAGATTCCAGAGCTATTCATAGTTACATAGATCCTAAAGTTGTGGATAGATTGATTTTTCCAAGAACCGAGCATGGGAAATCTTGGTTGGTACAACTAGCTACACGAACAAAGAGAAAAGTTGTTGAACTGGTTAAATCTTGTCCAATGGACATGAATGGGATAAGTACCAAGGCATATTTGAAAATATTTCCATTGGGTTCTTATGACTGTCTAATTGGTATGGATTGGTTGGACCACAACCATGTTGTCTTAGACTTTCATAACAAGGAATTTACTTTCTTGGATGAGGAAGGGAACCCAATAGAAGTCCAAAGAATTCCTAGGGCATTTATTATCCGAGAAATCTCAGCAATGTAGCTAAAGAAGTGTTACAGGAAGGGTTGCCAATTATTTGCAGCTCATATGGAGGAAGCACCTACGGATAAGTTTCCAAATATGGAGGATCACTGAGTCCTGAAATATTTTGAGGATGTGTTCAAAGAGATACCAAGAATACCGCCAAAGAGAGATATTGATTTCTCTATAAATTTGATGCCTAGAGGAGCTCCAGTATCAAAGAATCCCTACAGAATGAGTACACCAGAGATGAAGGAGTTGCAAATGTAGCTTGAAGAGCTATTGAAGATGGGGTATATACTCTCAATTGTGTGACCTTGGGGTGCCCCATTCTTGTTTTTGAAGAAGAAAGATGGGACATTGAGATTGTGCATCGATTTCAGACAGTTGAACAAAGTGACTATAAAGAACAAGTATCATTTTCCAAGGATTGAGGATCTCCTCGATCAGTTAAATGATGCAAAGATATTCTCAAAGATTTATCTCAAGTTAGAATATCATGAGGTAAGGATCATATATGAAGACATTATCAAGACCACCTTCAGGACAAGGTATGGTCACTACGAATTCACAGTGGTTCCATTTGGGTTATCAAATGCACCAGTTGTTTTTATGTGCTCGATGAATGGAGTTTTTCGGGAATACTTAGACAAGTTTGTCATTTTCTTTTTGGATGACATCCTTGTGTATTCCAAGTCAGAGGAAGAACATGAGCATCATTTGAGGATGGTGTTGCAAGTGCTAAAAGAGCATGAGTTGTATGCCAAATTGAGAAAGTGCTCATTTTATCAAAAGAAAATTCACTATTTGGGGCATATCATATCCGAAGAAGGGATAGCAGTGGACCCTGAAAATATTGAGGCCATTAAAGCGTGGAAAACACTTAAGAATGTGATAGAATTCAAATCCTTCATGGGCCTAGCTGGATACTACAAAAGATTCATTGCAGGTTTTTCAAGAATTTCTCACCCAATCACTTCCTTTCAAAGGAAAGGGGTGAAGTTTCAATGGACAACAGAGTGTGAAAAGAGCTTCCAACAATTGAAGCTTAGTCAGAATGGGTTTGTGATATGTTTCGAGTCTCGAAAACCTAAAGAGCATGAAAGGCTCTATGCCACTCATGATTTGTAGTTAGCAGCCATAGTGGACGCTTTGACGAATTGGAGGCACTACCTCATGGGAAATAGGTTTGAGCTAAGGATAGACCTAATTGTCTGAAATACTTGTTTGATTAGCCAACTTTGAATTCTAGGAAGAGCATATGGTTGGAATTCCTCTGTGAGTATGACTTTGATATTAAGCACATCAAAGGAAAGGAGAAAAAAGTGGTTGATGCACTCAACAAGATATTGCATGAACTGCATGCTACAACCCTTAACATGTATCAGACTGATCTTAAAGGAAAAATTTATGAGGCTGGAAAAGCAAATTTGCAGTACATGGAATTGGTAACAAAATTGCAGGAAGGAAAAATGCAACAGAAATTTGAAGACTATGAATTGGGAATTGATGGAATTCTTCTGTATAGGAACATATTTTATGTACCCAACTCTCGTTAATTGAGGGGTATGACTTTAAAAGAGATGCATAATGTACCTTATGCGGGACACCCAGGATATCAAAAAATAGTTTCAGTATTCAAGAGCCAATATTTTTGGCCAGGCATGAAAAAGGATATTCTTGAATACATTGCGAAATGTTTGGAGTGTCAGAAGTTTAAGGCTGAGAATAGACACCCAACTAGGTTGATACAACCATTTCCCATTCTTGATTGAAAGTGGGAAGTGGTTACAATGAATTTCATCACCTAATTTCCCAGAACAAGCAAGCATCATGATGCTATCATGGTGGTGGTGGACAAGCTTACTAAATATGCCCATTTCATTCCTATGAAGGTTACTCACAAGGAAACTAATGTTGATGATATATATATGAGGGAAGTAGCACACTTTCATGGCATACCCAAGAAAATTGTGTATGACAGAGACCCAAAGTTTACCTCAAAGTTCTGGAAGGGGTTATTCAAATGGTTTAGAACAAATCTGAACTTCATCACAACTTATCATCCCGAGTCTGATGGGAAAACAAGGAGAGTGAACCAAGTGATAGAGGATATGCTAAGGATGTATGTGATGGACAAACCATCTAAATGGGAATATTATCTACACTTGGTAGAATTTGCCTACAACAATGAGTATCAGGCATCACTGAAGATGATCCCATTTGAGGAACTTTATGGCAGAAAGTGAAACACACCACTAAGCTGGGACAACCCAGCTAACAGAGAAGTAGTTGGGCCAAAGTTGCTCAGAGAAATGGAAGAGAAAATGTTGAATATTAAATAGAATTTAAAGGCTTCCCAAGACAGGAAGAAAAGATATGCTGACAAGAAAAAAAATCATAGGGAAATTAAATTGGGTGATGATGTTTTCTTGAAAGTGAAGGCCAAAAACATTTCCCTGAA
Source organism: Picea mariana (assembly GCA_032191745.1). Classification (NCBI taxonomy): domain Eukaryota; kingdom Viridiplantae; phylum Streptophyta; class Pinopsida; order Pinales; family Pinaceae; genus Picea; species Picea mariana. Next base: position 135,815 of record JASDQU010738380.1, on the reverse strand, counting down.
GTTGGGAAATTGTTCCAAGTTGGAAGCCATATATTGTGGGCCGTTTGAAATCCTAAAGAGAATTAGACCAATAGATTATATGCTTGTATTGTCTACATATATTTCTATACATAATGTATTCAATGTATCATTTCTTCAGAAATATATACTCGATGTTAATCATGTTATTGATTTGAATGTGATTCAGGTGGATCAAGAAAGTGATTTTCAAGTGAATTTGGTATGCATTCTGCACTGGAAAAGAAAACAACTTTGAAATCGAGCCATAGGGCTTGTAAAGGTTCAATGGACCTGGTACAATCCTGAGGACGTGACATGGAAGCATGAATATGTTATGCGAACAGAATACCCACATCTTTTTGAAGATTTTGAAAATCTTGTTGATGTTGTGTAAATGTGTTTCACTGAGGACAGTGCAAAAACAAGGGGAGGGTATTGTAATACCCCAAGGCTAAGCCCCTGCTGAGTTGTGATGATGTATAATGAATTTTATAAGCTAGTAGGATTACGTGTTTATTAGGCCGGAGAGCCTAGATGCTAAGCTCGGTGAGCCTGATTTTGTATATGTAATTATGAAAATCATTAATAAACGTTGTCTGTTGATCGACCACGAAGAAAGAGTTAAGAGGGGCTAAGCTTCGCTAGGACGGGAAAGGGAAGGGGGTTGAGAGGCTAGGAAAGAGGGGTTAAGCTTGAGGGATTAACCCAAGGGAATATTATAATGTATTTCCTAAAAATACTAAAGTTGGGAAATAAACCCAGTTATTATAAGTTCCTTTGGGGAGAGGAACAAACTCCAAGTGGAGAGGAAAGAGATCATGAAGAGCCAAATGTCACCTAGGATGCATGAAAATTTATGTGGGAATTTCCATCATTGCGGGGGGTTCACTCTCACCATTCTGGCTCTCTCATGATTCTATGGTCTGACCATTCTCACCATTCTCTCTCTCGTCAATATAACCAGTCTGGTTATATTTCCTCAGGAATTCATTCTCATGATTATTTACATTTGTTGTCCCATTCACTCACGCACTGAGAAAACACGCAACAAGAGACATTTATTCCATTGTTGAACCTCTACATTTGTGAACCTCTATAATTGTTGAGACATTCCTTGCCTTAGCCATTTTTTTATGTTGTGGTTTGAAGAGGTGGGTTTTCAGGCATGTGGTTGAAGAAGAAGGTTTCCAGGCCTCTGAGCAACTCTCTCGAGGTGAGAGAGTTTGTTGGGGAAGTGATTTCTCCTAGAGGGAGTCCAACAACAACCACAGAGCTCTGAGAATTACTGATCTGGCCTGTTGTTGAAGCCTTGGAAGGGAATTGGATCAGTCGATGGAATGCAGAACATTGAAGGTGCATATTCTCAGGGTGGGACAACCATGCAGGGATTGAGATTCTATGAGAAGTGGGCGTGAGTAGGATCCTTGGAGAGAATCCTTCCTGTTGCATTGTGCAGCTTCTCGTAGCCTCAACCTAACCTAGGATTCCTTTACCCTATGCAGAGTTTAGTCCCAGCTCAGGGGTGACCCACTGTTGATATCTTGGCGCAATGTGGTCTAAGGATGGGAGGTTCATGGAAGGTCTACATGCAATCAGTGGTCTTCTCATAAAAATATAAGTACCAAATCCATGTTAATTTTACATGTTATGCTATATGATGTGTATCTTGTACAGGTGTTATAATTTTATCAAAATTGCATGTGTTTATTGCATGTAGGTATTAGTGTCACTTCCGCATGAATATGTGTATGAAAAAAATGTTTATGTCTACTTAAAATTGCATTAGATATATATATATGTATATCAGAGCATGATATTTTCAAGTGGCATGACCGGCCTAGGTAGTTGGGTGTGTTACTACCGGTTTTCAGAACAATATGGTTTTGACTTAGTGGTGTGTCCCTGACAAGGGTGGTCAGGGGGCATTATAGAAAATATCTTTTCTCCTCTTAGTTGATCAAAGAGGTCATCAATTCTAGGTAAAGGGTATTTGTTCTTCATAGTGGATTTATTTAGCTGTCTAAACTCAATACACAACCTCAACATTCCATCATTATTTTTAACAAAGAGTCTCGTGATCCCGAAGGAAAAACACTTGGGTGCATGTACCCTTTCTTCAACAATTCTTATAGCTACATTTGCAATTCTTTTAATTCTGGTGTGCTTATTCTATGAGTTTTTGATGCTAGGGAAACTTTCAATACTAAATCAATAGATAAATATATATCCCTCTTTCATGTTAATCCTGGTATTTCTTGAAATACATCTTCAAACTCTTGTAATACTAAATAATATTTAATACCTGGCCCTTTGGTATTTTCTATATCCTCCACATGAGTTGCATATAATTGACATCCTTTCCTGAAACATATCTTCAGGTGTAAGGCCGAAATCTCCCTTATAGAAATGGGTCTTGAAATTCCTCTCACGATGCTTTGCTTTCCTTCTTCATCAAGACATGTAATTGTCTTCTTATGGCAGACTAGGACAACATGATGTTTTTCCAACCAATCCATTCCAATTAGGATATCATAATATCCTGATGATATGATATTCAAATCAACATTAGTATTCACTCAATTTAGATTTATTGGACAATTTTTTATAGCCTCATTGATCCTTCTTTTGGTTCCAGTGGCTAGTTGAACTAAACTTGATTTTTCAAGCTTACTTTTCTTCAAATGAAACTTGTCCACTACTTTAGGATCAATGTAACTATGACTTTCTCATGAATCAATTAAAATAGAAACAGGTTGATTGACGATCTTACCTTCCATATCAATCATATGGGATTGGTGTTCTTCTTGTCGATCTTCTAAGGCTACATATATTCTTGGAATATTTATACCCATGTATTTGATGTTGTGCAAGGTCCTCATTTTGACTTCTCTGTGAGGGAAATCCTTGTACATGTGATCTTCTTTTCATCCCCAATATTTGATTGGTCTTCTTCCCCTTTCCCCCAAGGAGTCTTCCCTCTTCGATTCATTCTTAATATGATGATCTTGTTTATTTGTATTAGTATTATTTATATTTAAAGTATTTTTTAATCCCTTCCTACTTTGACCATATTTCTCCTTCTTCTTTTCCTTCCAAGACTTTTGTAAAGATTATTTTCCCTTGCCCTACTCATACAAGTACTTATCCTTTCTAATGGAATTTTTTAAAGCTATAGGCTCATCATAGTAAATCTTATCTTTATAAAATGATGGTAGTTAAATACAAAACATGTGTATCTTCACCTATTCATCGTTGATAAACCCCCCATACTTAAAAAAATCCCAAGAACTTCTTTTTGTATTCTCCCATGGTCATGCTCTCCAACCCGAGTTCAAAGAACTCTTGCATCTTATTTTCATAGTAGTTATTTGAGAGATACTCTTTCTGAAAATATTTCTTGAATTGATTCCAAGTAATCTCACTCTTATGAATGTGCTCAACTTGCTTCAACTGATCCCACCACATAGAAACTTTTCCATGCAAATGGTATGTGGAAATTTTGGCTTCCAGTTTAGATGAGTAGTTGTGCAACTAAAAATACTTCCTGATTCCAAGAAACCAGGATTCAACATCATCTTCCCTTTCTCTTTCACCATAAAAATATGGTGGCTTAATCTTCCTAATATCTCCTTGCAAACTATCCAATTCATATATTCTTCTTTGATTTCTAACATGAGACACTTCTAGACTACCCTTTGAATCTTCAGATGCATAAAAATTTCTAGTGGAGTAGGGAGGTGAGTGTTGTATATGGGTTCTACTACCAATTATTGAGTGACTGAGTCTTCTATAGCTATTTTTTCTTTCATTATGTCTACCTTCTTCCTCATGTCTTGAACCTGATCCATTCTTTACTTTTCTCTACAATTGATTTAGGCTTTGCATCATTTGATCATTTATCTGATTTTGTTCTCTCGTCATCTTCTCATTGTCCGCTCTATAACTCTGCAATTCCATTCTGATACTTCTCATAGTCTATACCAACTCTACCAGTTCCACTCTACTCCTATGTCCATTAGATTTTCTCTCATCATTACCCACACCGATATTTTGACCTTTGGATTCTCTCTCATGACTGTGGGATTTTTGTGCATCCTCCATGACTCTGATATGATTTAATACTACAGAATAATATATCAACATTGATGATGAAATATTATAAAATGTTGATACTGACAAATTTGGGAAGAAAGAAGCTAAGAATTATATAATATATCGAACTAATAATATGTATAATACTTTTTTCAAAGATGAATCAGTAACAATACAAGCTAAAATTTTACTCTGTCTAATAAAGTCAAGAAATTTAAAAGAAGATACATCATTATTGGGTATTCAAAATTTGACAAAATATACAAAGGTGAAACAAAATGTCGTTGACAATATAACTAGTGTATTAAAATCGTTTGGAAAATCTCGAAAAAAGGACGTCAGTGTTGCACGTAGAATGATACAAACAACAATTGTTTCATCTAGAAATATAAAAGATCGTTTGACATGACACATGGAAAAACTGATGGGAACGTCAAGAAAAACATTGTACAAACATAGAAAATTTCGATTGCAAATAGATGCAAATGATGAACTTGCTTGTTGGACAGTGATTTCTAGACAACCCTGCAAAGATAGATTTGCAGAAAATGTTAAAGAACTGGCCTGTCATTGTTGGTTGAAAGAATCTCGTGTTTCACCACATAAAAAGGATGTGTTGCGACGAAGAATAACATGAAAAAAGTATGAAGAACATCCAAAAGATATATTGCCAATTACACAAACAGAATTGCTCAATAAGTTCAAATAAGAGCACAAAGAAGTTAATTTTTTCATCAATACATTTGTGCAACAAAAACCATGGTTTGTTAGACCCATCATTGTTCGTGACACTTTTTGTTGTCATTATCATGTGGAATTTGAGTTATATCATGACACTTTTCTTGATTTTGGTAAACCTTTATGGCCAAGTTCACCTCCTCCTTCCACATTCCTTGCTTTTATATCTGAAATTCTATGTGAAAGAGAAGGTGATGAATTATTTTACCAAAACAAATGTGTTGGTGGAAAGAAATGTGATCGTTGTGGAAATCTAATTTTGTTTCACTCAAAGTATTCTATTGATAAGAATGATCAATCATTTTCTAATATAACAGTCAATTGGAAGAGATATGAATATATCAACAACATGGCTCCACATTCTTCAAATGTTATGTCCAAAAGGATTGATTTGAAAGTAGATAAAATATGTGTGATAGATTTTTTGAAGAAGTTTAAGGAAGAAATTTATATATACATGAAGCATTCACATAGAGATCGATGGAAAGACCTACAATTCAAACAATCCCATGAAGTGTTTCCACCAGGGACAATTTTGTCTGTAGTTGATTTTGTAGAGAATTACACATTCACTACACAAAAAGAAATACAAAGTGAATATTATCATTCTGATCAAGTCACTATATTTGTCCACATTCTATATAGACATGATCAACAGAGTCTTGATAACATAGAAAGAACCAATGAAAATCGACATGTTATTAAAGAATATCACTTTTATATAAGTGATGATCGAGCACACGACACACATTATGTACAACATTGTTTTGGTAAATTTTATGATTCATTGAAAGAACGCGGGATCATATTCGATCGAAATTGGATATGGTCAGATGGGTGTGCAGGTCAATTCAAATATTCACAATCATTCTATTGGTTGTGTCGTCTTCATAAAAAATCAAACATTACACATTGTTTGGATTTTTTTGAGATTGGTCATGGAAAAGGAGAGCACGACGGTACAGGGGCATGTGTAAAACAATCACTTCAAAGGTATTAGATGAACCATCATTCCGATCGATTTGAATCCGCTGATCAAGTTGTTGAATGGTGCAAAATGGCGCTAAGCCATGAAAATGATAAGTCAAGGGATGTGCACAGGTGTGTCTATATATACATGTTACACATGTAGACATGGTATTTTTATTCACATGTTCAAATTTATATTCAATCTTCAATCATTTTCTTGAGATATTTCAAGTTAACAAGTTATTGTCTTGTGTAGGTTTTTTTGGTATGTTGGAATCCAAGATGTAAATAGATCAATCCCATATGAATCTAGTACAATACATGGTGTTAGCACTAGAAGTCATCCTCAGATTGCATAAAAGGTAATCCCAATACCCATCAGTTTATACAGTAAATGTAAATGAGTTTTAAGAGGCCAAATGGAGAAGACTCAATGAAAATCACGTTCTAACTCAGAAATCTGGATTGGTATGCGCAAAGAATTGAGGTCTTGGATCAAATTCAGTCAGTAAGTTGGAGTAAAGGTGAGTAGAAGGAATACTTTGGTGAGAAAAGTGTAGAGGTCTACCATGAATATCAGGCCTTCCAGCATCCTAAGGAAGAAAAACTTAAACACAAGATCCTCTTGGATTCAAATTTCAATGAAACTGAAAGAAATCATAAAATCATTATAATCAAACATTCATCATAATACAATCACAAAAATTCATGTGAATTAGTCGATCATTAACTCTCTCATTATCAGAGGAAAATACGATGGAGTAAGAAAGATGACTTAGATTAATCAATAAGTATCAAATCAAGACATAACCAAAGAACCAATGTTCTTCATCAAAATATTACAATAGTAGGGAGCCTAGCTCAACCATTCCACCTTAACAAAATATCAAAACTACCTATATATACTAAAAATGATGCAACCACCAAGAATGTGATCGGACCCCTGCATTCAAAGTTTCAAGTCGGCGCCTACTCTGTCAGCCTATGCAGTTCTTCTTATTTCAGACGCGAGCCCGACTTAGTTATGTGCTTTGCAGGAAAATCCGTCCCTCGTGAAACTTCAGATTGACAATATCCCCCCATAATCATTCTCAGTATGCTTTCCATTTATGGGGTGATACAAGGTCTCAAATGCCGCCCCCATTTCCATTAACTACCTTCATCAAGATTGGGATGAGGCCTGACACCCATGAATGTTCCAGGCGGTGCCCAAGACTTCTTCGAGTCAATCCCAGTGCCTCGAGGCCAAGAAGATCTTCTTCTATGACCAATACGAGCGCTTTCAGAATTTTTCACAGCTCATCTCCATTGCTCCATCCTACATGCGACCTCAGCCCATAACTTGGCGCTCATATCCAAAGGCACTTCGATATTTCTCTTTTTGGGAGTCTTCACTCCACTTGATTCCAAATATCTCGATGCCCGAACTTGCAAAATGACCTTATTCAGATAGACGGTTGGACTTGCTTTGAATTTGACGGCCACAATTGCTTCCTCAAAAACCCCAGTCGTTAGCCGCTCAATAGGCGCTTACCCTTCTGTTATCACTCCAGGAGTCCTTCTAGGTTGTAGCTCAAAGAAGCTTGGTAACTTACTAATTTCTTAATGATTTACTCAAATCGATCAATATGGAGAAATCACTCAAACCTCACACACTCTAGACAGGTATGAACACATTCAGATAGACAAGGCTTTCAACCACAAATGTTCAGAAATATAATAAAAGATGAATTTATGGAGAATACCTAACATACTAGCAGAAACATATAAACAAAGTACATATGAATGGCCAGATATATTAAGTGAAGTACTTGCATATTCTAGTTTATGGATGTAATGACAAGTTGACAGTTATCATACATTAGATAAACATGAAACAATGAATGATATATTCTAGTACAAGTACAAATAAGAAAGAATATGAAATTTTGAACATAAGTGGAAAAATAAGCTTATTTTCTGATATATATTCAAAAGTCTTAGAAATACAAAAGTATATGGTCAATTATCCAAAGTCGAACCATATTTCCTTCAAATCACTAGGATTTATAGCCTTTACAAACAAGTTAAAGATCCTATAAAACGAGATCTAATATACTTAAAATAGAACAAGATCAAACTAAGATGATGTGTTGGATCAAGTCCTGATTTAAGGGTCAAACCCTTATCAAATAAGTCTCTAGCACTCTTCGATAACTTCAGCAATATTTGACATCTTCAATAACCTTCTGGATGATGACAAGGAAAGTCAAAATACTTCATTGACACTTGAGCTATGAGTCATTTATTTTCAACCCCAAAATAGAATAACCTTTGGACATTTCCTCCTTTGCCACAAAATCTGAAAAAAGAGAAAGATCTTCATCTATTTTGGAGTTAAAATACACTTGCAAGTCTCCTCGAATGATCTGGCAACAAAAATATTTGATATGGGAGAGTATATCACCATTCTTCCTGTCTCTTCACTTTAGGTAGATTACGCATGTAAAACAAAATCGGATAAGCCGTTGAAACTGGAGGTTTCCAAAACTTGACAAAATCTATAGGATGCTCTTAACTAATGATTTTCCATGTTGAGAAATTCCCTTTTCTGTGATCTTCTCGGTCCAGAGAGATATAATATAACTGATAGAATCCTTCGAGTGTCATTTGTTTGTTCCATTTTCTGATCTCCTATGTACTCAAATAAGCATCGCACTGCAATTTCATATGCTCCTTTCATTCAACTCTGGAAACTTCTTCACAAGCCCACTTTCCATCATTTACTGTATTTATAAGAAGCATTGCAATAATCATTAGTCCAATTCTGCCTGGTACTGGAGTGATCCACTTAGAAACCTTTTTTCCTTCCTCATAAGAAACCTCTCCCACTAATCTATAGCCCGATTTTCTGCTTGAATTATCAACTACATTTCTTCACATATGCAGGCATCCCTTGTTGTGCAAAGTCCCTGCATCTTTCTTTTGACTATCGATCCTCTGCCTTAATATCTACACCTTTTGCCTCTGTCATATCGCTTCCAATGTTTTACAAACATTCTTATGATTTTCATCTAACAATTCTCTGTTTCATGAGAGCAATTGCCATATAATCCTATTGGTTTTAATGGATAAAAATCTTTGAGCATGAATCATTTGTGACAAAAAAACTTGAAAATGAGTGTTTTGAATAATCACATGCTAATGCTTGAATCCTTTCTGTCGATTGTTAATAATCAAATCCTTCAAGGGTAGAACCAACAACAGTAGCACCATGAAGTAATCCATTTCAATATGCATAGAGAACATCACTTGCCACCCATGTAACTTGATTTACCCACAAATATATATATGAAGGTCGCTCCAACCTACTCAGGTTGCTGGCTTCAATGCCCCTTGTAATTTATGTTTTGAGAAAGTATGTAGAATTTTTGAGACCCATGAACAATGCGCCCAACCTGATGCTCAATATGCCAGAGGAAAATTCTTCCATGCATTGCCCACTTCTCATCAAGGCATGCTCCCTTTGCTTCTCCTTCAATGGCTTCTTCCATCCTCACTGTAACTTGATTGAGGGGTTCCACCAATCCGGTAATATATAACTCCTTCATAAAGAGAAACATCAATACTTACATCATAATCTATACGTTCCCTCGAGTTCGTTATAGCTAGAACTGTATACCTTGGAAAATTATTCAGAGCAAAATACAGGCGATTTGATCCGGAAACTCCACTATAAGAACAACTAAGATCATCCAAATATTTGTGGACACATTTTAAATAACGACCATATCTGTCATCAAGAAATAAGGGTTTACATGTTTCATTTATTGACCATCCATGGGATCTATTTGGTCTGAGCACCCAATGACCTTGCATTGTATTTTTTAACCCGTTTTCCTGCATACACAACTGCTAAATCAACGTTGAAAGTTGGTGTGAGGGCCTTTAGGACTCTATTGTTTTAATTTATTTGCTCAATGCCCCATGTCACACATACATCCGGACTTTAGAGAATGTAGCCTTCATATATGCCAAAGCTCCCTATAACTTTCGATGAGATATGGTATGGTTCGGGCTTGGCGCTTGCGCTGGGCTTATGTTGGTTTATGTGATGATTGTGGGCTCAGAGTTTGACATATGTAATATGTCTTAGGATAGTAAATAATTTTCATGCGCATTTAAGCACACATCACTTTGGTAAAAGTCAAAATAAACAAATAAAAAAATTTAATTTTTTTATTTGAAAATATGAGAACCTATAAAAATGAAGGTCTATGAAAATTGATGAAAAAGTTATCTTTTATTTCAATGAAGGTTATAAGTCAGCAATCATAAGGTTTCTAGGCCAAAATTAATGGTAAGAGATATTTGAGATTCAATGAAGGATTTGAAAGCTGAATGGAAGATTTGCAAATTGTAAAATATCCTTAGGAATGCTTGACGAATCAAGCATGAGTTATATGGAGACGCTTTAAATTTTACCAATACATTTTGAGTGCTAACACCTTATTTATGGCCCCGTTTTCCATATGACCATGGGCCTAATTCCTGGGTGTATCGTGACTTCGTTCTTCACAAACTTACGTTGTGTTCCATGCTAAAACCTTTGATTCGCGAAACCACGAATTCTCGGATCTGGTGCCATGCGTCCCTCTGGATTGGATGGCTGGCTATGGGTTGGGAAAACAGCGATACTGGGGAACTTTAAACACAGAGGGGAGAAAACAAAAATGATTTTACAAGACGAAGGGGGGAAAATTTAGGGCTTGGTCTACGAAAGGAGGGAGACATGGCAAAACACAAACTTAGGTAGAAACCACAAACCCACAGGACTCTGACAAGTTCATGAGATAACATTTGGCTCCACAAGGGATGGCATGCTCCCTGCGAGATGCCAAGAACAAGTAGTTCCAGTGCCTTAGCTGTTGGGTTATGGAGTCACTTATAAAAGCCGAAAACAAAAGAAAAATGATATTTACAATGACATGAGAAGCCACTCATGGCTTAAGTAAAACACTTCTTCAGAAAATGCCCATTTACAGGGCTACCAAAAACATCAGCATCCTCCAAATCCTGCAACTTATAAGTGTTATTTGAAAAAACCTCAGAAACTTTGAAGGGGAAAATCCATAAGGCCTCAAATTTACCATGCTTGCCTTTATCTTTTTAGGTGCTTCCCACTTGAGTACTAGATCTCCTAGCTAGAAATCCTCTTTCCCTACTTTTCTGTCAAAAGCCTGCTTGATCTTATGTTTATGGTAATGGCCTTTGTCCAGTAGTTTCTTTCTCATCTATTTCACTTCTACCAGCTGTTGTATTCTTATTATCATATTATCTGGTTCTCCTTGATAGTCTTGGAAGAATTTTTCCACAAGTAAGGCGAGTTGAGAGAGAAAGATGGCCTCAACTGCATACACCAGTTGGAAAGGAGGGACACCAAGAGATCTCTTTGTTGTCACTCTATCAGTCCATAAAGAAAATTTAAGCTTTGAATACCAGGCCTTCTTCTTTTCCTCTAACAGTCTTTTGATGATCTTAGTAAGGATCTTGTTAGAGGACTTTGCCAGTCCTTTCCCTTAGGGGTAGTAAGTAGTAGAGTGAATCAATGTAATTCCAAACTGTTCACAAAACTTAATTAATGGTTCAACCTTGAAAGATGCAGCATTATCAGTGACAATTCTGTTTGTACAACCAAATCTTGCTCTAATATCCTCAAGAAAACCAATGATTACCCCGTGGGAAGCATTTCTTGTGGGGATGGCTTCTATCCATTTAGAAAAGTATTTTGTGGCAGTCAAGATCCATCTATGCTGACCACTTGAAGCAAAATAAATTTCCCCAACAAAATCTAGGCCCCACTACTGAAAGGGACCTAAAGCTACCACATGTTTCAATGGAAAAGACTTGAGTTGTTGTTTTCTAGACAATTTCTGACACTTGACACAAGACCTGATCTTTGTACAAACATTAGTGAAGAGACTAGGCCAAAACTACCTAGCCCTGAGAATCTTGTAGGTTGTAGTTCTCCAGAAGTGATGCCCCCCACATAAACTGTCATGAAAATCATACATAATCTTTTGGGCTTCTTGTGGGTCTAGACATATCAAAATCACTCCTAAAGGGTCTTTTCAATATAAAAAATGATCAATAAGACAATATTTAATTGATTTGAGCTTCAAAGATCTCACCTTGTTCTTTTGCATACCATTAGGAGGCTGCAACTTCTATAGGAGAAATATAATTTCCTTGTACCAAGTGCATCCTGCCAATGGAGGGCTAACTTGAGAACCTTCATCAAACAACTCAGCTTGCTGATTTTCTAACCAACTGTTGATGAAATGGACCCCCAAAGCTTTGCAATTAGATTCATCCAGCAACCTATCTAAACCTTGGCCTTTAACCAATTTGGTGGGCTTTATCTCAAGATCAAATTCAAGGATCTTGGCAATCCACTTGCTCCTTCTTTCGTCTATGTCAGGATGGATGAGGATCTCCTTCACAGAAGTTGAAAGGACATATGCAATGACTTTTGAATGCAACTCATAAACTATGAAATATTTGAGAGCTTTGACCAAAGCATAGGATTGATTTTCCATGATGTCATACTTTATTTCAGCATCTCTCAGTGCCTTAATGAAAAAGGAAATGGGTTTCTCTAACCCTTCAGCATTCTTCTGCAACAAAAAGGCTACTACTGTGTCAGATGAAGCAAAGGAGGAAATAAGAAAATCCTTGGAGTAATCAGGACTGATGAGCATAGGTGCTTTAGTCAAGGCCTTATTTATTTGATCAAAAGATTTGTGAGATTCAGCAATCCATTTGATCTCATTCCCTTTCCTCAACATGGCTGTGATAAACTTTACCAACTCAACAAAATTTGAAACAAACCTTATCAAAAAATTAATTTTCCCCAAAAAAGACTGGACTTCTTTCTTGGATCTTGGGAATGACAAAGTTTGGATAGCTTCTACCCTGCTTGGATCAATATTTACTCGCTCAGCTGACACAATGTGTCTTAACAATTTCCCCTCTTTCATGGAAAATAATGACTTTTTGGGATTTAAAAAGAGACCAAATTTTATGCGTTTCAAGAAGACCCTTTTCAAATGACCATAATGTTCTTTATCAGATTGTGAGAACACTGTTATGTCATCCAAATAAAAGACCACAAAATTGTCCTTCTCTCCAATAAAGGCTATGTCCATGGCTCGTTGAAAAGTTGCTTCTGCATTCATTGACCCAAAGGACATCTTAGCATACATGAATGTACCCCGAGGAGTGGTAAAGGTTGTCTTCTCTCTATCTTTAGGAAAGACAAAGACTTGATTGTAGCCATAAAATCCATCAATCATGGACATCCTAGATGCACCTGTTACCCTCTATAATATGTGTTCCATCTTTGGTAAGGGGTAGTTGTCATTTTTAGAACTTCTGTTCAAATTTTAGAAATCAACACATAGTCTGATTTATCCATTATTCTTTCTCACTGGGACCAAGTTGGCCACCCATTCAGAATACATCAAAGGAATGATAATATGGGCATCCAAAATCCTTTTTACCTCTTTCTCCATAATGGGCAGCAACATAGGATTTATTTGTCTCAACTTCTGCCTAAATGGATTGGACTCTTCTTTCAATGGGATCTTGTGCTCAATGATACTTGTGTTGTATGTTCTGAGATCTTCATATGTCCAGGCAAACACATCAACAAACTCTTTTAATAGTTCAACATATTCAACCCTTTGTCTCTTGACAATTTTCTTGACAACTTGAAAAATTTGGGATCCTCTTCTATACCAATATTGTACTCAGTTACATCAACATCGTCATTTGAACCTTTAAAATTTACTGCCACATCATTCCCATCAAACAACCATTCTAAAGGAACTAGTCCCTTTGGAATATGGTTGCTAGGCATTTGAACAATATGGTGATTGGCAATTTTATTTAAAAATACATTAGCATGAGGGTTACTTTCATAATCATGATCCTGATCAATATGTAAAGCAGATAAATCATCAACAGACTCAAGAAACTTTTTGATCTCATTATCATCCTCAAATACCTTCCAATGTTGGACATTGTTAGGTATAGAGGGTCTCTATTTCACCTCTACATCATATTTGAGTTTGGGTGGAAATGGGACTCTAAAATGGCTTGTTGAGACAACCAAAGAATCAGACATGGTATTCTCCTCTCTTGGAATAAATGAAATGTTGAAAGCTAGGAAGAAACTGTCAACTAGGTCCCATACTTCATTTCTATAAGTATTAAACCTAGGGTGCTTGGCTTAATAAATATTTTTGATCTGATGAACAATTAGTTCTGCATAACCACATATTGATAGCTCTTCAATCCCCATGTCTTTTGCATCCCTAAAACCCAAAAAAAGAGCTTCATACTCTGCCACATTGTTGGTAGTTTCAAATTCTAGTTTGTAGGACAAAGGTATAATTTCTTGAAAAGGTGAAACAAAGACCACTCCAACACCAACACCTTCTTTAGAAGAGGCTCCATCAAAGAACATCTTACAAACATAGGTAGTTGGAGGAGGGATTTGACAAAAATTAACAGGTTGCTTTTTTATTTCAAGAGGATTTTAAGGAGCATCAGTGAGCTGCAATATGTTGGATCCCAAATCAGTGTCAAAAGAAAAAATATTATGGTTGGTGGGGTTTTCTTCATCACTAATGATGTATGTGAGTTGCGCTTCCCTGTAAAGTATCATTTGTTCACCCCTGAACACATGAATGTTGGCATATGAAAGGTCCATCTGCAAGGTTCCCCCTGGTCTCTTTATCCAAGATCTAGATAGGAGCATCCCAAACTTAGGGGGAACATCAACCACTACAATATCCATGACCACGCTCTTCATTGGCAGCTGGAACAAAGAAATGGTCAGGTCCTTGATAACCCCAAGGAACTTCACCTTCTTGGAGTCGAAAGAATACAGTTCATGGTATGATTTTGTAACCTCCAACCCGATCGCTTCCATGACAATCTTAGGCATAAGATTGTGATATGCCCCTAAATCCATCAAGAAGTTATGCAACATATTATCATGGATGTTAAATGAAGTGTATAAGGGAGGGGAGGAGTCGTCTCTATCCTCTACCAAATTCCCTAATATGACAGTTGGCTTTTCATCTTGGAGGTTAACTGAGTCTGTGGAGTGAGACATAGGTTCAGGCTAAAATTATTTTGATAGGCACCTTTTGAAATCCTCATGCTTGACTAACTCTGAGAGAAGTACATAGATTCTAATATTTTGAATCTCATGCTCAAATCTATAAGGGGAGGGAGGCTTCAAAATCTCCTTCACCTATAGGATAGGACTTTTGACCATTGGTGGGGGGCTCTGTACTTTCCTTTCTTCGTTGTTGTCTGTTATATCTCTAGCAAGTTTATCAGCTCTAGTAGGTTTCTCAGCTCTAGCAGGCCACTCAGGAATGCCAGGCTTTCCTTCTTTCTTCTTGGATCGGAGGTTATATCTATTTGGATCATTGTTGGTCTTTTCACCTTTTCTCAGCTCATTCAGTTGATTACTCATGAGGGCCTCTTCGTATGAATACCGAGTTAAATGAGGGGATGAAGATATATCTCCAAGGAAATGGATCTTAGGATCAATATATTCTTCCTCTTCATCTTCATCAGTAACCAGGTTATTGTGGACAGGAGTTTGGATTTTCTGATCATCTTTATCCATGTTTCTCTGATCTCTTTGGATGGTCTGAGGGGCATTAGTTGGTATTTTGAAACTACCCCTATTATTAGCATTTGGGGGACTCCTATAGATCTGTTTTCCTTCCAATTCCAACCTTTCTGCTTTAGCAGAAAGTGATTTTAGTAGCTGGGTTACTTCATCCATTTGAGGGGGGGTAGTAGAGGAACTAGAAGTCGGAGTTTTCGACCTACCTTTTCTTCTGTCTCTATCAACCTTACTCCTAATCTTGTAAGCTGGAAATATATTGGATTCTAATTCAAGGGTTGCATCTTGCATATGATCCAAGGAGGTAACTCTTCTTTCTCTCAACAGGAGGCAAAAATCAGGGTCAAAAGCACTATCATAATTCATCTTGGTGGAGGTTTCTGTAGGTTTAATGTGGGAATATTTTTATACATATTATTAAATATTTTTGAGAAGTCTGAAACAGATTCCCCCTCTTCTCTCTTGAGTTCCCCGAATTCTGTAATATAATAATGGAGATGTTTTTTATTCCCCCAATGTCTTAAGAATGAATCATCCAAAGAAAAAATCCCATCAATAGATCTAGGAGAGGAGTCCTTAAACCAATCCCTAGCATCACCATCAAGGCTCTGTACAAAAAATCTCATCCACACATCTTCATTTTCGATGACTTGAATCTATGCAAATATATAAAAGGATGCAAGGTGCTCTTCTGCAGTCACATATCCCTCCCCTATGAACTAGGGCATGTACTTAAGGTATTCTGTGGCTGTGAGAGCATTCATAGGATGAGGTAAAACCAGAGGGGCATATCTAGTAGCCAATATCTCAGCCATCATGTTCCTATGAGGATTAGTACCTACCATTTGGATGTGAACTGGAGGAGAACTAGGAAGAGATAGATTTTGGAGAAGTGATACTGGGGCTATGCTTCTGGGATAAGAAGGAAAAGGTTGAGCATTAGGAGATAAATATGAGGGGCTATAGGGAATAGAGGTTTCCCCTTATGTAACTACAACAACTCTAATAGGGGGAGGAGTGGTAAAGCCTAGAGTGGGAAATCCTTCTAAGGTCTTGGGTATGAACCACTTCACAACTTCATGGGAGATAGGGGTGTCAAAACTCTCTCCTTCCAAACCAAGAATAGGAGGGGAGAAATCAACAGGAAAACTCCCAAAATTTAAATTTCTTGAAACTTCAACAAACAGTATAACATGATAATAAGAATAATCTACTGGAGTTTGTAAATAGGGATTAAGAAGATTACCAGGATCACCTGGTACAACATTTTAAGTACCTTCCTGAGTGGTTTCTCCTTTTCTGATAATTTTCTCTAGGTCATCTTCAAGTGTGGCTATAGGCAGCTGTGGAGTAGACCTCATAGCCACAACTGAAACAACGGAGTCGAAATAGTGAAGTCGTTAGGTGAAAGATGCAATATTCAATGGTATTGATATCTGATGCACCTTCAGAATCAAAGCTTCGTTGTCGTTCTATCCTAGGTAAAAGTCTTCAATTCGCTCCTCGATAACAACGCCAGAAATGTTAGCACTAGACGTTACCCTCAAATTACATAGAAGGTAAGCCCAGTACCCATCAATTTATACAGTAAATGTAAATGAGTTTTAAGAGGCCAAATGAAGAAGACTCAATGAAAATAGTGTTCTAACTCAGAAATATAGACTGGTATGTGCAAGCAATTGAGGTCTTGGATCAACTTCAGTCAGTAAGATGGATTAAAGGTGACTAGGAGGAAGACTTTGGTGAGAAAAGTGTAGAGTTCTGTCGTGAACATCAAGCCTTCCAACAACCTAAGGAAGAAAAACTTAAACACAAGATCCTCTTGGATTCAAATTTCAAGGAAACTAAAAGAAATCATAACAACATTATAATCAAACATTCATCATAATACAATCACAACAATCCATGTGAATCAGTCGATCATGAACTCTCTCAGTATTAGAGGAAAATAATATGGAGTAAGAAATTTGACTTAGATTAATCAAGAAGTCTCAAATCAAGACATAACCAAAGAACTAGTGTTCTTCATCAAAATATTACAATAGCAGGGAGCCTAGATCAACCATTCCACCTTAAAAAAATATAAAAACTGCCTATATATACTAAAAATGTTGCAACCACTAAGAATGTGATCGGACCCCTACATTCACAGTTTCCAGACGACGCATACTCTGTTAGCCTATGCATGCCTTCTTATGTCAGACGCGAGCCCGAATTAGATATGTTCTTTGCTGGAAAATTTGTCCCTTGGGAAACTTCGGATTGACAATCTCCCCCCATGGTTATTATCAGTATGCATTCCATTTATGGGGTGAGAAGAGGTCTCAAATGTTTCCCCCATTTCAATTAACTACCTTCATCGGGATCGGGATGAGGCTTGACACCCATGAATGTTCCAGGTGGTTCCCACGACTTCTTCGAGTCATTCCCAGTGCCTCGAGGCCATGTAGATATTCTTTTGTGACCAATATAGTCCCTTTCGACCTTTGGCATAACTCCTCTCCATAGCTCAATCCTGCATGTGACCTCGAGCCATAACTTGGTGCTCATATCCAAAAGCACTTCAGGATTTCTCTTTTTAGAAATCTTCACTCCACTTGATCCCAATATCTCGATGTCCAAAAATGCGAAATGACCTTATTTAGATCGACGGTTGGACTTGATTTCAATTTGACAGCCACGATTGCTTCCTCAAAACCCCATTCTCCAGCCACTCAATAGGCACTTACCCTTCTTTATGGCCCTACTTTCCATATGACCACGGGCTATGACTATGGGCCCAATTCCTAGGTGCTTGATGACTTCATGCTTCGCAAACTTACATCGTGCTCCATGCTAAAACCTTTGATTCGTGAAACCGTGAATTCTTGGATCTGGTGCCATGCGTCCCTCTGGATCAGATGGCTAGCTATGGGCTAGGAAAACAGGGAGACCGGGGCACTTTAAACATAGAGGGGGGAAAATGAAAACAATTTTATAAGCCGAAGGGGGAAACATTTAAGACTTGGTTTACGAAAGGAGAGAGACAGGGAAAAACACAGACTTAGGTAGAAACCACAAACCCAAAAGACTTTGACAAGTTCATGTGATAACACATGGGACATAAGAAATGCATTCAGTTAAAACAAAACGTTATCAAAATGTGTTTGCATTTGATAGAAGAAATGAGTCTTGTTTTTGTTCAGTTTGCATAGAGGACAAAGAATCCATAGAGATTTGCGAAAACGAAAATGCAGAATATGTTAAAGATTGGAGACATATTGAACTTAATATAAAATGGAAAATGCCACTTGCAAGCTCAAAGGATATGGATCAAATGAAACTATAGTGTTACTTGATGGCGATAGAGTTTCTGATCTTGTTAGAGAAGATAATTTTTATGTTTAAATTTTTTCAAATAGCTTGTAGATGTACTTGTGTGATAATCTAACACGAACTATTTGTTGTCCAATATATCGAATTATTTGCAGGAGAAGTCATTTTCATGGTTCACTTGTAGACAACAATGAAAACGTGAAATATTATTTGATGTGATCCACAGATCAAAAGATGTGGTTATTAGAAGATTTTGATGATAACGGTTTTATATATGAAAGAGGATCCATCGTATTGAAATGATATTTTTTTCAAGAAACCCATCAAACCGATACTCATGTTCACTTTCAAGACTATTAGTCAGATGTCATAAGTTGTCAATATAGTCATTTGGTATGTGTAGCGCGCATAAAGTTAATAGAAGTTCAATCAAGAAAAAAAATAAAAGTTAGAAAATAGAAAATTTCCAAAGCCAATCATGAACAAATAATTGAAAATGGAATACCATTACAATTTCTTTAAACAAGTGACATGTACATTCCAGAATTTTATATTTTTCATTGAAAGTACACGTATTTATGAATATCTAGGATTCTAGAATTATTTCCAGTTTAGTTTACTTTCATGGTCCATTCAATTAAGAAAAGTTATATTTTTGATGAATTCTAAAGTTTACCAAGCCGTATTTACAATTTCAGGGAAGAACCTATAGATTGTATCTAGGGAACCTAATCTAACCTATACTTTGGATGATTATACTTTAATCCTACAAATTATCCAGATCGTATACATGAATTCTTTAATGCATGTAACCAATTTTCTACATATAGGATTTGCATTCATTATTTGTAATGATTATTCAATGCTTTTTCATATGAAAATGATAACTTCATATCAAAACTAGGACCCATTTCCATGTCATTATAAGGGACTATTGATGGCTTAGAAAAACTTTAAAGACATCTTAAAAAGTATGATTAACATCCTAATTAAATAATTCAAGGTAATACATATGATCAACATCCTAATTAAAAAATTTAAAGACATCTTAAAAAGTATCAATTTTAATTATGAAATTGTGAATTTTGATTCCAAATGTGTTGATATTATATTAAATTGTTAAATTTTTGCATTTAGATTTCAATATCTTGAAACAAATTGAAAACAAAATTGAAATTATGATTACTTGAAAAAATTGTATGATGAACCTAACACTACTTATATTATACACATTAAACATAGTTTTCATTGAGTTTGATTGAAAAAAACTTAAGTTGAAAACAAATTTGATTTTGTGTCCCGATAACAAAAAATAAAAAATAACAGGTCATCTACTAAGGCTTGGTTTGTTGCATTTAGATTTTCATAATTTTAACTGAATTAATGGTAGGTGTCATATTAATGGCATTAGTGAATACTTCCAATGTGCATATGATTGATAATTTCCATCAACCATTTTCTACCCTTTTCGATACATAAACAATTTATATCAATATAAATTTTAGTGAAAATCGCTTACTTATATTAAAGTATATTTTAATTTTACATATGAAAATAGGTTCTAAATCATGTTTTTATTTCAATTTTTATTTCAAAGTACATATTTTTATTTCACATTTTCTTGAATAATTATATTGAAAGCTCGAAAAGAAACCAAAGACTAACATAATTAGTTTAGTGTTGGACTGTCATAGTGAATACTACCATTAATGGTATAGTGAATACTTCAATTAATGGTAGGTGTCATATTAATGGCATTGGTTAATACTTCCAATGTGCAGAGTATTGATAATTTCCAAATCAACCATTTTCTACCATTTTCAATACATAAATAATTTATATCAATATAAATTTTAATGAAAAACGCTTACTTATATTAAAGTATATTTTAATTCTACATATTAAAATAGGTTCTAAATCATGTTTTTATTTCAATTTTTATTTCAAAGTACACATTTTTATTTTACATTTTCTTGAATAAATGTATTGAAAGATCGAAAAGAAACCAAAGACTAACATAATCAGTTTAGTGTTGGAAATAAAACAATGATGTTTATAAATAAAATGAAATAAAACATTTTTAATTTCAGCACAATATCATAAAACATCAATTAATTTTTTTTTCTTGTAAATAAAGTAGGATCCTTATATTAATAATTGCTTATGTCTATACAATGCCACCTATTATCCACCTATTATTCCACAAAAGGGAAACCAAAACAAGTGTAACACCTTGTTTCCCCCACTTTGTAATTATAACTATATTGGCCAAGGAACTACGGAAAACTCAAAGGTGTGAATGTTTGATTCGATAGACCTTTTTATAAAAGGTTGATGAATGTAAATTCTGTTATTTTAATAGAAAATGGATACATGTTTCATGAATGTTGGAAAGGGGATGTACTAAGAGAGACCATGAATGCTATGAAAAGGTGGTGGAGGGGACAGGAATGGTTGCGTTAACCTCCACCAAACCAGTACTTTGCTGGATTTAATTGCTCAAGATCAGAACAACCCTATGACCCAAGAGTGAATTACAGTCAGGATGGTAGGTGTGAATACCTCTTCAATAGTTAATGAGGGGATGGGGTAGACTGCCCATCTATAAGGCTTCTAGACCTGACCATAGACTAGGAATTCGAGCCACACGCAATCTTATTGAGGAAGGAAAGAAAGGAAGCATGGTGGGCATAGGAAGACCTGGGAAGAATGCAGAGATGAGAGCCTAAGCTCTCAGGTCTGAGGAAGGACTGAGAAAAAAAGGGAGTGACTTCTGATCCCAGAAAATAGAGACTGAGCCGAGAGAAGGAGAGTAACCTTCATCCCTATCTATTTCTGTATTATGAGAAGGAGAGTAACCTTCATCCCTAACTTCCGTTGAGCTGGAAGAAAGAGATTGAATCTCAAAGCATCGTGGTCTAAGCTTGGGGGTGGCCAGTGGTAAATCCATTAGGAGTGATGGAGCCTATGGTTTTGTGGAAATGAGCACCCCTTTCAGCAGTCGCATCATGCCTTATGGTTCTAATAAGTGTCTTTCATGCCTTGTGCTCTGAATTGGAAATAATGGATGCATGCGTATATTTATGTGTCTATAAATGTTTTCTGCATTAAAATTATTAAGTTATGAGTATGCATTTGTTCCCTTGAGAACTTATGATTCTGCTTGATTTTCCATATGCTCCAATTTAATCCCTCGAAGGCATTTCTCCCCAAGAAATTACATCACAGTTCCAAAGTCGGAGCAAGCCTCTTGGCACTACTATCGTCTTGGTAATCTCATGAGTTTACCTTGCCCTGTTTCAGATCTTAAAGTTTTACGAGTTAGGGAGGTGTTTCCTTCAAACCAGTAGTCTAAGAGACTTTGAACTTGTGACCGAGTCCTCAACCAAAAATACAACTAAGAGTAGATTTCATAGCCCAAGATTCATCTGAGGGTCGATGTGACCTGGGTCTAGGAACCCTGCACTAAAAGGAGTTATCTCATGAAGGTTTCAGAACTTCGAGAGTTTGAAGCTCTGAGGTGTCAAATTTCACGATAGTCAAAGTTACTTGAACTACCGGAGTAACGAGAGTCATAGATGAATTAAGAACCTGACAACAGAGATGGATGCGATCCATTCATCGGGAGGAGAATCTATCCCAGTCATCATATCGACTAAAATACCCAATGGAGTTAATGAGTCAAACACCAGCTGCTCGATTAAATCGATGGTTGGGAATCATTGCAGAGCGCGAAGGTGAAATTAGCAGACATGCTAGTTCACAGTCCGCAATCAACCAATGTCGTTGATCTCGTTGGGAATGGAAGATCAATGACCAGGATTAGATAGAGTCGGGTGATAACTTTCCAAATTTCAAAGATTGGATCCCGCAATCATTGTGAATCGTCGATCTATGAATGGAGATCGATGGTGGGGAATCATTGTGGAGCGCGGAGGTGAAATTAGAGGACATGCTAGTCCACGTCCCATAATCCACCAACATCGTTCATCTCGTCGGGTTGGAGGATCAACGACCATGATTTGACCGTGATGGATGGGTATTTTTTAGATTGAGGAGATTGATATCACTCATAAAGCATGAGAATGTTGGGGCCCCTCAATCACTGTGAACCGTCAATTGGCAAACAAATTGATATTGGTCGGATCTTGACCGTCAGACCTAGAAAAGTTGTTAGGAGGATAGTCGTGATCTCCTTTGGAAATTCGTGGAGTAACAGAGTTTGTCTGTGTCGTCAATCTGAGAATAGGGACACATGGCGGAAATCCATCGAATTTGGGTGTAAGCACTCCGAGAGAAATCAAGTTTGGAGTGGTTGACACTCCCAAAGCCCAAAGAGCCGAAGTAGATCTGAGTCATCCAAGACAAAGGTACAGGTGTCATTAGATCCTACACTTTAGAGGAAAGTCACTCCAGGAGAAAGCGAGTGTGGAGTGGTTAACACTCCTGAAACTCGAAGAGTCAAAGTAGATTTGAGCCATCCAAGCCAAAGGGACAGGTGTCATTAGAACCTGCACTTCGGAGGAAAGTCACTCCGGGAGAAAAGGGGATGTGTTGAACAAAAACTCCCGAAGACCAGAGAGACGGAGTTCATCTGAGTCATCTGTTAGCTGAGGACAGGTGTCAGCAGATCTTCCATTTCATAAGATCACCACTTCGAAGGAAAGTGGGGTTACGAGAGTTGATAACTCCTGAATTACATCTTGACCATTGATTTGAAGGAGACACGTGTCGATAAATCATTGAATTCAGCTAAAATCACTCTGGGAGAAAAGGTGGTGTGAGTGTCTAGGACTTGCAAACATCGAAGCGCCAAAGTGGACCTGAGCCGTTGATTTAGATGGATGTGTGGCGCCTGACCTGGAACTGTGGGTATGGATTACTTCGGAGGAAAAAGAGTTGGAGTGCTCAGAACCTCCGAACGTCGAATCCCGAACAAGATCATAACCGTCGATCACAAGGGATGTGTGGTGCTCAATCTGTAACTCCAGGTATGGATTACCTCTGAGGAAAAAGGTGTAGGAACATTTGAAACTCTTGAACACCAAAGTCCCAAAGTAAATTAGGGTCATCGAAATCCTCAAGAACACAGGGAATCGGATTGTGAACTTTGGAGGTTTGCCACTCTAGAGGATTCACGCGGTTATCGTCTTGGTGTCTATTGTCTTGGCGTCTGGTCATATCCCACAGTCATATGCAAGTATAGAGAGAATGAAAGAACCAGAAGACCTTGGGAGAGGATATCTTCCTGATATGAGCTCATCTCGGAGCACGGAGATCATGGTTGGAAAGCTCTGGAAGAGCAGAATGGAATAGAGACCCCTTAATGAGGGTATTTTTCTCTCAATAAGAATAGATTTTTTATGCCCTGCCATGGGTGTGTTACAACAGGTAGATTTCAGAAAAATCTTATCCTTTCACCATCATAAAAGTTGAAATTATATAATCATAGAAATTGATTTTATTTTTTTGTAAGTTATAAAGATGTATTAAGGCCTTCTGGTATCAAAATATTCCATCTATCATGGAAAACAGTGAGACAGTGGCTGCATCGCCCATATGGGAAACCAATGTTGCCACTTGTCCAAACAGTTCACAATTGTAGAAAAAGGAGAAAAAATTGTCCTGTGACATATTGTTGTTCTAAGACTAGAAACTAAGGTTCCTTGCAAGGCTAGAGCCAAGAGAAGTAATCTGTCTAAAGACATCAAAAAATGAGGAAAACCTTTGAACACCATTTTCATCTAGAGCTTGGGCCTGGCTTTCGTTCCCTCTAAGGATCATGCTCAATGTTCGGGGATGAAGTCCCTGTGTCTAGAGTGGTGTGAAAGAGAGTGCATATGGGAGTCTCCAAGCGCTCCTCGTGACACTCACAAATTTCGTCTATGTTCAACAGATCCTCCATGTCATGCCTGACTTCAAAGACTGACTTATGGATGTTGTCCAAAGAATTATGTAGCTCCATAAACCCATCGCACTGAGTTCATGAAGGTTGTGGCCGAGGAGAAAGTAGGGGTGTAAGAGGACATGAAGGTGGTGGTGGAACTACAGACAATGTGTGGGAGGAAATGGAATAAGTGAGTGGGAAGTCAACTAGGGACAGCGGACAGAGAAGGAAGGCAGGAGGGAGGCTAGTGTATGGACAACACTTATGAGTTGAGCTCAGGAGCAAAGTCGAGTGAATTACCCATGTTGTCAAAACACTCCACTCGGCAAGCCCACAGGGAGGACAGAGGAGGGAGATATAGGGTGGAGGAATGAGCTGTATGTGGAGGAAAGTCTGGAGTGTTTTTTCATCCTTGCCCCCGTGAGCTATACCATGCATCCCCTCTCTTGGATTCCCCTTTTTCTTGGCATCGAGAAGAAACAAGGGAGAGGAGGGATGGAAATTAATTTAAGGCGAGTTGACACGAACCATATATGAATAAAACTAGGGTTGAAGCTGTGAGGAGCTAGGGCCAAGGTATGAGAATGAGCTGAAAAACTAAAAGGTGCAAAATTATAAGTTGCTTCCCATAAAACATAAATTATCCTTTCATCATCATAAAAATTCAAATTATAAGCTATTGACTATTTATTAATGAATAAAAAACATATTCCACCATCATAAACAATATAAGAGAAATAAAATATGAGACAATAAATTGATATTTTGATCTATATGGATATCGGTGGCCACCGACCTTTTCCAACTAGCTCAAAACAGTTTTCTGGCAATTTTGGCAATTTACTATTTTTAGCAGTTTTAACTTCCGGGGCCATTTTGAGGGCCTAAATGAAGGCTTTTCGGGATAGAGGTCCTCAATGATATCTAAAGGCACAATTGATCCCCCAAAATGAATCTCCTCGATGATACCTTTCCAATGGGCTATCACACGCCTAAAACGAAGATCGTATGCAAAAGTTACGACTCTTACCCAAACGGGGCCCACATGACTTTTGGCGCTTCATCTCCTAGGGTTAGGTTTTTGGATGTCTAGGGTTTTTGGGCATTCTTGCTTATTGTAAAAATGCCTTCAGAGCCTCATCGTAACCTTCTTCTTGTGAATGTGCACTGTCATCACATCTCTTCTCAGAGATAAGCCGCCACCATTCCAGCAAGCTTGTTTCCGCTGCATTTTACAGTTTCAGCTTATTTCGTTATTGAATAGAAAACTAGTTTTACTGTATCTCTGTTATTTTGTGTTAAGAACCTGTTAATAATCTGTGTTCATTTCTTTCTGCTTATAAAATCCGTATCAGTGGTATCAGAGCAGTCTGCTCCTTGTCGTCTTAGTGCATGTCCCCAACGAGGTCGAAGTACAAAGAGTTGGGTCTCGAGCTTGTTTCTCTTGAGGAAAGAAGCTCTCACACGCCCAAGAGACCTCCTATGGAAGGAGAAAAGAAAGATGATGGGATAGGATATCCTTTCAAACTGTTGATTGAGGAATCCCTCATGCAATAGAGGAACGAGATGATGGATAATTTCATGCAAATCCTTCGGCGGTTACCAACAAGCGACGCATCTTCTTCGAACAGAGGTGCCACCCCCTTCAAGGTACAAATAAACTTCAATATTCCTATATTTGAAGGTCAGATAGACGCAGATGTTGTAGACAAGAGGTTGAATCTACTATAAGGGTATTTTTCTGTTCATAAATTTCCGAATAAATAAAAGATTACTTTTGCGCTCCTCAAAGTCGTTCCCCATGTTAAAGATTGGTGGGAAACTTTCTGTGAGCAAAAGGAAAAAGAGGAAACCTCATTATTTTCAGTCACGACCACCTGGGAATCCTTCAGGGATGCTATTAAGGAACAATACTACCCTGTCAGAAGTTATGACGACCTGTATACCAAATGGACCACACTGCGGCAAGAAAGAGACCAAGCAATGCCGGATTTCACAAATATCTTCCATACCTTGCACACCAAGTTAGGTATCAAAGATTGGGAGTGACATCTGGTGCTCAAGTATCACGGTGCTCTGCATAGATACATCCAGACCAAAATGAAATTTCTGGACATCTCATTCTTGGGTGTGGCCTACCGATATGTTGTAAAAATTGAGCAGAAGCTCAAACAAAAGACACGGCAATTTGGGCCTGGGAACCCCGAACAACAAAATCCAGGAAAGGGCAGCCCCAACCCACCGAACAAAGGACAGATAAAATATGGATAGTATCAGGACAACCATTCCAAGCCGCAAGCAATGAAGGACACTGAAAAGACAAAGAAAGATACTGGGAAGTGGTGTGACTTCCATAAGAGCCCTTGGCATAACACTACTAACTGTCACTCAAAACAGTCGTTGGTGGTCAAAGTGAAAGCCTCTGAATTAGATGAAAATTATAACTCTGAGCCAGAACCAAAAAGGGGAAGATGGATCATTGAAGTGGAACCCAGTGCCACTGTTGCTACCACCAAGCTCCAGCCTGGTGAACCAGATGAGCCAGAAGAAGGAGAGCACCTCTTCCATTCACAGATGTGGGTAAAATGCACCCCGCTGCACTTCATCGTTGATAGCGGTACCCAGAAGAACCTCATCTCAGCAGAGGTCATCAAGCAGCTGGCCTTGCCAACAATACCACACCCACAACTGTACACCATCGGATGGCTCCGCCAAGGAAGCGATCTCCGCATCAGCCAATAGTGTCAACTGTCGTACGGCATCAAGCCCTTCAAAGATGAGGTATTGTGTGATGTTGCTCCTCTCGAAGTTTGTGATGTTCTTTTGGGCCAACCTTATTTATGGAAATGTCATGTTATATATGAGTCTAGGCCTCGTAGTGTTATTATTACTTTGAACAGGAAATTGTACAGGATACCCGAGGCAGTCCCACCTAGTGCTATTTCCTTGATCTCTACTAAGCAATGAAGGAAGGTCATCTCTCAGATGGGGAAGTTTGTCTTCTTCATGATTTACTCTCAGAATAAGTGAAATATCATAGCCACATCCAGGGTCTCTGCGGCCGACCTCTCCACACAACAGAAGCAAGTAGATAAGGTCGTGGAAGAATACACGGATATCTTCTCCTCACCTACAGGGGTACCTCTGCACTGCTAGGTCAAGCACCCCATCGATCTAACCCCCGATGCACCACTGCCCAATGGGCCAGTCTATCATCGCTCTTTGTTAGAGAATGAGGAGATCAAGCGACAGATTCAAGAACTGCTCCACAAGGGTCACATCCACCCCAACTCATCACTTTGCGGGAGCCCAATCATGCTAGTATAGAAGAAAGATGGAACCTGACGACTCTGTATTGATTACCGGGCTATGAATAAAATCACAGTCAGAAATCGGTACCTGATTCCCTGAATCAATGACCTCCTTGATCAACTCACGGGGGCCAAATACTTCAGTAAGATTGATCTTAAGTTTGGCTACCACCAGGTCCTGATAGAATAGACAGATGTATGGAAGACTGCCTTCATGTCAAAGGAAGGCCTTTTTGAATGGTTGGTCATGCCCTTTGGTTTGACAAATTCTCCAACCACTTTCATGAGAATGATGGACGATATCCTGTGACTATTCACCAATACTTTTGTAGTGGTGTATCTGGATGACATTCTAATTTACAGCAAGACTTGGGTCGAACACTTGCAACATATTCAGCAGGTTCTGCACACCTTGCGGCAGCATAAGCTATACACGAACTTGGAAAAATGCTCCTTCAGCATGGATAGGATCCATTACCTAGGCTACATCATTGATCACCATGGCATACATGTGGATCTAGCCAAGATCCAAGTCATCCATGACTGGCCAGCCCCAAAAACACTCACTAAGCTTCGGAGCTTCTTGGGCCTTGCCAATTTCTACCGCAGGTTTGTGTTGGGTTTCTCCCATATTACATGGGCCCTCAGCTAAATAAACAGAGGTGGTGGTAAGGAGAAATTGGCATGGGGTTGGTCCCAACAACAAGCATTTGATGATTTGAAGCAGCGCTTATTCTCAACCCCAGTATTTTCACTACCAGACCTGCAGCATCCTTTTGAGATCGAAACAGATGCTTCAGACTATGCTGTGGGCGCCATTCTCACTCAACACGGCCACCCCATGGCCTATCATAGTGAGAAACTATCAGATGTTGTCCGTAAGTACCCTACTTATGACAAAGAAATGTACTCCATTGTGCAAGAATGTCGCCAGTGGAGACATTACATTCTTGGGAAGGAGACAATCATCCACATTGATCATAAGCCACTACAGTTCATGCAGACGTAGGGAAAATTGCAGAATGACCGCCATCAAAATTGTTCCACATACTTGCAGCAATTCCACCTCAACATCAAGTATAAAATAGGAAGCACTAATCGCGTCACTGATTGCCTCAATAGACCACCAGTCACGGCACTCACCACGGTGCTAGAATTTTGCGGCCATGAGACATCTGGATGGCCCCAACTCTATGAGACAGACCCTGAATTCACAACCACCTACCAAATGTTGGGTGCAAACGCAGTTGTCGATAATTTCCATCTTCAGGATGGGTTGTTGTGTCGTCTGGGCCATATCTGTGTTCCATCAAATGAGTGAGTGAAGATAATCTAGAAATCCCACTACAGTCGAGTGGCAGGACACTTCAGTGTTGAAAAGACAGTGGCGATGCTACAGAAACATTTATACTGGCTAAAACTTTGATAGGAGGTCAGCAAGTATATCAGGTCCTACACTGCCTACACTATTGCCAAACCGACCACTAAGAAACAGGGCCTGTACACCCCTCTTCCTACTCCTGATAGGCCATGGGAATCCATCTCAATGGACTACATGTCGGGCCTCCCATAAACCAAGCGGGGAAATGACTGTGTTTTTGTGGTTGTTGATCGCTTTTCTAAGATGACGATTCTGGTTGCCTGCAAGAAGAGCATCACAGTAGAGGCCACTGCCAAGCTCTTCTTTGAACGAATCTGGGTACATTTTGGAATCCCACAAACCATTGTCTCAGATCGGGATAGTCGATTTCTAAGCACATTCTGGTCGAGTCTCTGGTCACTGCTGGACACCAAGCTCACCAAATCCATGGCCTTCCACCCCCAGACAGATGGCCAAACCGAGGTTGTAAATCGAATGATTGTGCATATCCTTCGCATGTATAATTCAAAGCACCCTCGCACATGGGATGAGAACCTTCCCTATGTCCAGCATAGCTACAACCGAGCCCTGCATATCTCAACCAACCACAGCCCCTTTCAAGTGGGGTTGGGATTCCAACCATTGGGACCCATAGATGTTTCACTTCCCCTTACAGTCACCTCGACCGACTCATCTCCTGCTCCAAATGAAGCTGAAAAAGCCACCCAGTTCATTGAGCAGATCCAACACATCTGCCAACAGGTTTAGGATATCCTACAGAAGTCCAATGACAAGTACAAATAGCGCCATGATCAACATCAGGTGCCGCATAAGTTTCAGGTGGGTGACAAAGTTTGGTTTCACTAGTAGAAAGAATGCTTGACAGGACCCCATCGAAAGCTTCACCCACTCCATTATGGGTCATACACTATCACCAAGGCCATGGGGGATAATTCTTTTGATCTCAACATTCCTCCTTTCCTTGGTCTGCACCYAGTGTTCAACATGGATCTCTTTCGCCCTTATTTCCCACCATTATTGGACACCTCAGAAGTAGCAGAACAATTGAAACCAACAGAGGTCAACCCCGACTGCCTTCAACAGGAATCCAATGATCAGATTGTGGACAGACAGATCAATGGAACTCGACAACAAAGGATCTAGCTTTATCGAGTCGTCAAAGCAGGGCAGCTCCTGCACCAAGGCAAGTCGCTCACCCGGGGCCAAATTCAGCAGAAATTTCCTCATCTGATGGGGGACCTCAATGCAATGGAGACCATTGCTTCCTAAGGAGGGAGGATTGATCTAGATGGATATTGGTGGCCACCCACCTTTTTCAACTGGCTCAAAACAGTTTTCTAGCAATTTTGGCAATTTACAATTTTTAGCAGTTTTAACTTTCGGTGCCATTTTGAGGGCCTAAATAAAGTTTTTTCGGGATCGAGCTCCTCAAAAATAACAAAAAGCATATTTATCCCCCAAAATGAATCTCCTCTACGATACCTTTCCAATGGGCTATCACATGCCTAAAACGGAGATCGTATGCAAAAGTTACGACCCCGGGAAGTTGATGTACTAACTTACCCAGACGGGGCCCACATGACTTTTGGTGCTTCGTCTCCTAGGGTTAGGTTTTTGGATGTCTAGGGTTTTGGGGCATTATTTCTTATTGTAAAAAGGCCTTCAGAGCCTCATTGTAATCTTCTTCTTGTGAATGTGCGTTGTCGTCACATCTCTTCTCAGAGATAAGCCGCCACCATTCTAGAAAGCTTGTTTCCACTGCATTTTATAGTTTCAGCTTATTTCGTTATTGAATAGAAAACTGGTTTTACTGTATCTCTGTTATTTTGTGTTAAGCACCTGTTAATAATCTGTATTCATTTCGTTCTGCTCATAAAATCCAGATCATATTTTGAGTTCCAAAAATATCAAATATCATATATATATATATATATATATATATATATATATAATGAAAGTTTGAATAGTTACACCACCAAATACATAGGTTCCACATC
Source organism: Picea mariana (assembly GCA_032191745.1). Classification (NCBI taxonomy): domain Eukaryota; kingdom Viridiplantae; phylum Streptophyta; class Pinopsida; order Pinales; family Pinaceae; genus Picea; species Picea mariana. The sequence goes on along the minus strand of JASDQU010738380.1, from coordinate 104,434 downwards.
CATTTTAGGATGATAACAAAAACTAAGACATTTAACTCCAAAATTATGGACACTAAGCCATCGCTTTAAGATACATCACTGCATACCTACAAAAGAAAACATTCGTCAAATTCAAAATTCAAAAATTTACAATAAAATATATGTATAAATTTAAAATAAAATGTACACATGTATATTTTAGATAAATAAAACAAGTTGTGATTAAAGAAAAATTGATATACATATTAAAAGAGTTAAGTCTCATCCTCCAACATACTCCTTCCCACCAAATATAATGTAAACATATTTTCCACCAAATATAATGTAAACATCTGTAACAGTAAAAACCAATAATAAAAAAAAACAAATAACACATATTAGCATATATACTTTATCTAAATATTAAATAAACAATAAGAAATAATAACATACCCAACGAGACTTCCACGGATTTAAAATTATCCCTCTGTTTTTTATTACACTTTGTTGGCACTTTTTTTAAACCAAACTTCCATCACAAAGTTCCAAAACTTCCAAAATAGTTTCTCTCCAGATTAAACATACATGATTTAAACAATTTGTAAAATCTTATCTAAAATCTTAAAAAAAATTAAAGAAAAAAAATATGTTCTTGGTAACCAATTTTTGTGTTCAGAGTTAGATAATACTCTGAAAATAAATATATTTATGTATGCAGAAAGTTCACAAATCTCCATATTAAGTCATTCTTCCAATAAAATACTTATCTCCTTGTGGATAAAGTCTCAAATCTTTCAGGTGAAATTCTCATGCCAAGTGATCTTATTTTCTCAACAGTGAAATACTTATCTTCTCAACAGTAAAATACTTCTCTCCTCTTCTGCAATGGAACAGGGGTTCTCATATATCAACTGACCTCAAATGTCCTTTCAAATTAAAGAACTCATAAATCTCCATATTAAGCCATTCTTCCAAGAAATTACTTATGTCTATGAAACAAATTAAAAGTCTCATAAATCTCCATATTAAGCCATTCTTCCAAGAAATTTCTTATTTTTATGAAAGTTTACAAATCTTCATTTTAAAAACCATTCTTCTAGAAAATACTTATCTCCTCTTTCTGCGGTGGAATATATGTTCTCATATAATCTTTCATGTACATGAAGAAAACACAAATCTGCACATATATTAAGTCATTCTTCAAAAACCATTTAAATCTTTCATCTTTGGGATGTATTCATATTACATATAATCAAATGCTCTTTGAAATATGTCTTCATCATAATCCAAACATAAGTGAGATCATGCATGTACATAGCTTATTTGTAAATATACTTAAATGTTGGTTTTTGTGGTTAGTAACCAATTTAGTCAAGAGTTTGAAAATACTCTGGCAAGAAGGAATTCACTTCGTTGTATGCAGAAAACACAAATGTCCATACTACGCCATTCTTGGAAAAGAAGGCAAGGAATATTATCGAAGAAAATTTAGAAACTTACCCTTTTCTGATGTGGGATAGAGTCTGTTCTCAAATAATCAAATGTTCAAGTTCAAAATTATGTCTTCATCATGATCTAAACATAAATAAGCTTGAATGTACCATTTAAGGCAATGATAAGCTTATATCTAGGGATTCTATATATTTCAAAATAATTGATCAAAGCATTGAAAAGTTATATAAACACTAGTTTAGTAAACCTACGAATAGGAAAGGCTAAACTAAAAATTTGAAAAAAGCAAAAAATATTAGCTTATTCAACAAAAATAATATTGAACACTTTTATATAAAATCTCAACATAAAAGAAAATTAAAACTCACTAATGTGAAATGAACATACATTTATGAATCATCATGAATAGAGGCATCCTTCCCAGGTATGGATGCTTCCTCCTCAATCCCAATATTCTGCACTCTCTACTCCACATTTTGTTTAAGCACACTCTTAGGTACTCTCTTCTCCACATTGCCCTATATAGCACATTTAAAAATTTTAAAATTAAATTTAAATGATTTTAACACATTAAATTGTAGTTTAAATTTTGAAACATGTAATGCCTATGATGTGCCAACCTATGATTCAGTAAATTAAATATTGTTTAAGAAATTCTTCTTTTAAATTAATAATTTAAATGACAATTTGCAATTTTAATATATAACTAAATTTGTTTTCAACATGCAATGATACTTGTGAACTGCCACCCTCTTCAAACTCTCTCAATGAGAATTGGGACAAACCTATCCAAGTAGTAGGATATGGAATAGGGATTTGTGAATAACACAACTAAGAACTAAATCTAGGATTCAATGTGTTCACATTTATACAAAATTGTAAATGTCATGTTGTTGATCTTATTCAAAAGATTGGAGATTGGACAACTAAAGTGATCATTCATGGATATTAGAAATCACATACCTGATTTAACCCATCCAAATTTAAAATTGTGGAATCAAGTCCCCTATTTACTGAAGATTCATTTAACATATCTCCAAACTGCAATTAATGACAATAAAAACTCAATTATTTCTATAGATACAATTATATGTATCTAGATCTAGAATTAGAAGTAAACTATCCTAAAATGCATCAAAAATTTACTAACTAGAACACATACCAATCCGTTGTTCAGTTCATCATTATGAATGACCTCCTTTCAACCATCGCAACAAAAATTTGCATACTCCTTAAGATCTTCTACTGACATGGTATCTAACTCCTCATATGTTTTATAAACAAAAATGGCCTGAGAATTGACTTTTGCTCGCTGACGGTTCAAACCAACATCAACACCATAAAAAATCGATTCCAAATTTTCCTCGATTGCATTCCTAGCCTCTTTTCCAACCTATGATGAAGATCGCAACTCTGAATGTGAAGAAAATGTCCATGTTGGGAGAGATACTAAAGGTCGTGGTGGCCTCTGCAATGTCGCATTTTGATATGCCCCTTCTCGATCATATGTTTTTTCTTTATCATCCCCATAATAATCAGATGGTAGACTATAAAATCACGGTGCATGTCTATGAAAAACTCTGCATAAAAGTGTCTATCAAAATAATGTGGAACCTCGTCATTCCACGATAATTTCTCATATGCTGCCAAAAATTTGTTATACAGATGTCCTGCTATGTTGGGTTGCTTAAAATATTGCACCTTCAACATATTTCGCTTTGTCTCATCTTTGAAATTGAACATAGAAATTGTGTTTTCTTTTGAAACTTTATTTTTTACTATGTCCCATTTAGCGGGGCCCATCACCTCTGAATTTCCCCTCCTCATCAAATCGATAAAATTGTCAGTGGTTGGCACCATATTTTGATATGCATCCATAAATTTTTGCAATGAATGCAAAACAATCTCCAAGATTTGTTTACTCTCCCGAGGTAGATCCAAGATTCTCAAATCATGTTCCAACTTGTTTTTAACACCTGAGCATCGCTAAAGGGTCATTGCTTTAGTAATCCCTTCCCAGGGAAGCTCATCACCAACATCTGAAGGATATGTGGACGTAGGCGTGTAATCTTTTGTTTCTTGATAATGCTACCTCCTAAATCCACCTTCAATCTCTTCACCAACATTAGAATCTTAGTGACACTCACTCTCTCTTTCATTGTCTTCATTCGCACTAAACTCATTATCTACACACACATTTGAAAGTAATTACAACATTTAACTTGACATAATTTATCATAAAAAAAAATTAAACATATATAAAACACGAACACACACACACACACACACACACACACACACATATAGCATAAACATAAATACACAAAATATAAAATCAAAAACAATTACCAAAAATGTTTTCTTGTCCTGATGTATTCCCTACATTCTCAAGTGTAGGAGTATCAATGTGCAACCACTCTAAGAAGGTTGCATCCATATTACTTGTTTGAACACATTCTTGAGATGACATATTCACAAAGTCGTTTGATAATCTCCTCCTCTTACTAGATTGTCGTTGGTCACTCGGAGTCTCAGTCGAAGACGGGGTTCCTCTTCTTCCTTCTTGGGATAGCCTAGATTGTTTGCGATGAATGTTTGGAGACTCATGTTTGAACATCTCGCCTCAATAGCTATGCTTTGAAAATTCATAAATGTGAAATTTCATAAACTATAAAAACATTAAATGGAAATACTAAATTTATAACACAGAAATTTAAGCATTTATGACAACTTCAAAGCATAGACATATATTGAAAAAACTAGAAAAACTATATTTTTTACAATCATTGACAATAACAATCACTGAAAAAACATTTACTTAAAACTAAAACAAGAAGCAATATTACATGATATGTTTTTGCTATCCTCTTAGATACATGCTTAGAAAAATATTCAAGGGATCATTGATCAAACCCTCGGGGAAGATCTCATCATGACACATGGAATAAATTGCCAAGAAGAACTTTTAGGGTAAAATATCGATAGACTAACCAAAAACATACACATGTGGCACCAACAATAGAAGAGAATGAAAAAAAACACAAGGTGGCATTAGCAAGGAGATAAAGAGGGTGACACCAGCAAAAAAATGAGGAGGGCGATAACAAGAAGTAGAACCAAAATCCCCAAACAATAACCAAGAAGAGATCTCCAGGAAGATGGAAAAGACCAAGAAGAACTATCCTAGAGGGGTCATAGCCACATAATTAAATAATTAAATAATGTGAACAAATAATAGTTTATAACATAAAATATTTATTGTTAAATCATAAAAATCAACAAGAAAAAAACAAGTCAAGAGAAGGGATTCAAAGTTCTTTAGGAAAAAGAAAAGAACAAAACCAAAAACCCACACAACAATTAAGGGGGGCATAACTCAAGAAAAGGTGGTTTCAACACAAAGTCAACAATTAAATTCTTCCAAAGTCAAGGCGGTTAACTTTCTTTAGGTAAAGCACAAAACCAAAAACCCACACAACAATTAAAGGGGGCCTAAGTCAAGCAAGGTTGATTTCAAGACAAGGTCAACAATTAAGTTCTTCTTTAATGGAAAAATGTCCACATGATTCTCATGATATTTACTTATAAGCTTTTATCATCCCGTCATAAAAGGAAGATCAATAATGTGATCATGCTCTTCTTAACTACTCCTAGGTCTCATTGACCATCCCGAGAGAGAGAAAAATCACACATTATCTCAACTTGGTACTTAAATCATAAAATAGCATTAACCATTTAAACCATAAAATAACACTAACTACTCATAGGTCTCATGGACCATCTTGGAAGAGAATACTAACACTAACTATTTAAATCATAAAATTTAAAATTATTCTAAGCCAAACACTCACAGCACCAACGTCCGCCCTCCCTCAGCACCAATGTCAATCAAAATATGACCCTGTCCATGTACAGGGACAAGCCCAAATTCAAGCCCATCTCTTTACATGGACAGGGCCATATTCTGATTGATAGATACAATAAGCATGCAATGATTAACATATTTGGCCCTGTCCATGTACAAGGACAAACCCGAATTCAGGCTTGTCCCTGTACATGGACATAGTTATTTTTGGCCCTGACCATCTACAGGGACGTGCCTGATTTCCATGTCTATGTATAGGAACAAGCCTAAATTCGAGCATGTTCCTTTACATGGACAAACCCATATTCAGCCTTGTCCATGTACAGGGACCAACCCTTATTTGGGCTTGTCCCTGTACATGTACAGGGACAAATATTGCCCTGTCAACACTCTAAGACTATAAAATATAAAATATAACTAACAATTTAATACTAAAATCTAAAATATTTAATCTAAAATCTATGATATGTAAGTTGTAATCACTATGAAGCTGATTATCAAATAAGTGTTGTCGTAATAATCTAGAAAACATACATTAACTATGTTTAAAAAAGGTTAACTATAAACCTATGGACCTGTTTATAACACACAACTCTTTACCTAATATGTACACCATTTTTACAGAAGCTTAGTGTAATACAAGGTAATTATAGTACAAGCAATACACTCCTTATAATATACTCTATATCCATAACTCATTTAAATCATAAAATTTAAATTCATTATCTAAGCGATGAACATAAGATACATGAAGCATTCAATGCTTAATATATTTGGCCCTGTCCATGTACAGGGACAAGCCCAAATTCAGGCATGACCTTGTACATGGTCATGGCTATATTTGGCCCTATCCATGTACAAAGACAGGCTTGAATTTCCCTGTCCATGTAGAGGGACAAGCCCAAATTTGGGCATGTCCGTGTACATGGACATGGCCATATTCAACCTTATCCATGTACAGGGGCAGGCCCTTATTTGGGCTTGTCCCAGTACATGTACAGGGTTGAATATGGCCCTGTCCATGTACAGGTAAAGGCCTGAATTTGAGCTTGTCTCTGTACATGGATAGGGCCATATTCGACCCTGTCCATGTATAGGGATAGACCCTTATTCGGGCATGACCCTAGACATGGACAGGGTCAATTACAACCCTGTCAACACTCTATGACTATAAAATCTAAAATCTAAAATCTAACTAACAATTTAATACTAAAATCTAAAATTTGTGATATGTAAGTTGTAATCACTATGAAGTTGATTATCAAATAAGTGTTGTCATAATAAAATAGAACACATGCATTAAATCTGTATAAGAAAGGTTAATTGTAACCCTATGGACCTATTTATAAAACATAGCTCTTTACCTAATATGTACACCATTTTTTCACAAGCTCAATGTAATCAAAGGTAATTATAATACAAAAAATACACTCCTTATAATATAATCTATATCCATAACACATTTAAATCATAAAATTTAAATTAATTATCTAAGAAATTAGCATAATACAGGAAGCATGCAATGCTTAACATATTCTTCCCTGTCCATGTACAGGGACAGGCCTGAATTTGGGCATGTCCATGTATAGGGATAATCCCTAATTCAAGACTGTCCCTATACATGGATAGGTCTATATTTGGCCTTGTCCATGTACAGGGAAAGGCCCAAATTGCCATGTCCATGTACAAGGACAGGCCCAAATTTGGGCATGTCCCTGTACATAGACAAGGCCATATTTGGCCCTGTCCATGTACAAGGATAGGCCCTTATTCCGGCATATCCCTTTACATGTACATGGCTGAATATGGCCATGTCCATGTACAAGGAAAGGCATGAATTTGAACCTGTCTCTGTACATGGACATGGCCATATTCGACCTTGTCCATGTATAGGGACAGACCCACATTTGGGCATGTTCCTATACATGGACAGGGTTGAATACGGCCCTATCAACACTCTAAGACTATAAAATCTAAAATCTAAAATCTAACTAACAATTTAATACTAAAATATCAAATMTGTTGGCCCTTGACCAAGTTTTGAGGATCCTTGGTCAGTTTTGACCTATTTTGGGACTTTGATAGGCTGTCAAAGGTGGAGCGCAAGTTGAAGTAGATATTGTGGTATGTCAACCCCTTTTTAGGACACTTTTGGGTTTTGGGCTTATGTAACGGGTATGAGGATGTCGGCCCATGGGTTTATCCATGTTTTGGACCTTTTCTAATGTATAAATAGATGTCTAGTCAATGTAAGAAAGAGACTGGGGCCTAGAAGAGCCAAGTTGTAAGTTGTGCTAAGTGCAAGTGATGTTTGTAAATGATTTGTGCATACTATGTGAGGTTTGCAAGGCTAAGTGCAAGTGACTATAAGAGACTATGTAAAGGCTTTGTGGTGTACCCTATCTCGGGGAAGGAGGATCTGGCGAGGTGGGTGCAGATCTCATGTCTTCTGTGGCTTAGGATTTTGATGATATGTGCCTGTAAAAAGCTTGACCAGAGATAATAAAGAAGAGAAGAGTTGGTGGACGTAGCCCCGGGCTGGGGGTAAACCACGTATATCTTGGGTTGTGGTTGCTTTGTGCATTATGGTTGTTATATTGTTTATATGATTCATGCTTAGTGTAATGATGAATGCTTAGATGAATATGATAGCTTAGTGCCTAATGATGTGAATAAGATGTTAGATCTGATCTGTATTGATTTGTTAGTTCTTGAATATATTAGATCTGGATGAATACTATGATGCTCTATTATTAGGGTTTATCTGTGCTATAAACAAAGGCTGAATACTAATGAACTATAACTACTAAGTGCTCTATTAAGGTGTTACAATGTTTAGATCTAATAGAAATACTAAAATATATGTTATTCCTATGCATAGAAAGAATGTTTGGACTAAACAATGGATGCAGGATTCTAGAATGAATTTTCTATAGGTTAGCTATAATATTCTAGATATAAAATGTATGCAGAACTGAAATAAAATACTAGTAATAGTAGAATAACAGAAATATAACCAGAACATTCAACACAATAACACTGAAATGATATAAGAATAACAACATAATAGCACTTTGAATCTGAAAGAAATGTTCACGGACCTCTTCGAGGGGGCAACCTCCAGTTGAGAAAAGCTCTATTACAATAATATCCAAGCTAGGGTTCTCATACCCTCGACTCCTATTTATACTAAAAAGAAGCATCTAGAGGAAGATCCTTCTAGAAGCGAAAGCTTCTAATAGGTCTTCTTACATCCGCCTTATTCTATTATATTGAAAGGCCTTATTAATATTGACCTTTATTACATACGAATATATTGTTCTACCTATTTTTGGGTTAGGACCCTAACATGTTTGCCCCCTTAAAAACAGCCTTGTCCTCAAGGCTTGAGATGAGGAAATTGTTGCAGAATGGTAGCTAGTTCCCAAGTGGCGTCTGCTGGAGTTGTATCTTTCCACTGTACTATCACTTCCTTGATGGTTCTCTGACATAGGCAACGCTCACGCTAGTCCAAAATGGCTTCTGGTTGTATCCAAATGGATCCTTCTTCAGCTAACTCTGGAAGGTTGGTTTGAATTTGGCACTTAGATCCAATCACCTTCTTTAAGAATGAAACATGAAAAACACGATGTAGCTTCGAATTCCTGGGTAAAGCTAACTAACTGATAGGTGATTTGTTCCACATGCTTGAGTTTGGTATAAGGACCATAAAATTTGGGCACTAGCTTTTGACAATGCTCAGCCTTGAGGGAAGTTTGCTTGTATGGTTGTAGTCGAAGAAACACCTGATCCCCTTTTGCAAATTGACGTTCAGAGTGACCTTGATCTGCTTGTTTCTTCATGCAATTTTGTACCATGACCAAATTCTCTTTGAGGGTATGGAGAATAGCCTCTCGAGATGTAAGTGTTAGGTCAACCACCTAGACCTTTGAGGCGCCCAGTAAGTATGAGATAACTGAAGGTGGCTTCTGTCCATATACTGCTTCAAAAGGAGTCATGCATGTAGCTGTATAGTATGAAGTGTTGTACCACCATTCAGCTAGGGGTGACCATTGAGCCCACTGATTTTTCTTTTCCAAGGCAAAACACCTCAAATATGTTTCCAAACACTTGTTGACAACTTCCATTTGGCCATCAGTCTGGGGATGATAAGTTGTGCTGAGATGCAATTCGGTGCCTTGTATCTTGAATAGTTCTTGCCAAAAATTGCTTGTGAAAGTTGGGTCGCGATCAGAAAAAATAGAGTGCAGCATGCCATGAATCTTGAAGACCTAATCCATGAATATTTGAGCCACTGTGGATGTTGTAAATGGGTTTTGAAGGGCACAGAAATGAGCATACTTGGAAAGACGATCAACAACCACCATGATGACGGATTTATTTCTCGATTTGGGTAAGCCAGTAATAAAATCCATAGAGATATCCTTCCAAATAGCAGGTGGAATCAGGAGCGGTTGTAGTGTGCCCGGCGATTTGACTGTTTCTCCCTTGTTGCATTAACACACATCACATTCAACTACAAAGTTACGAATGTCATGTTTCATACCATCCTAGAAAAAGGAACGTTTGACCCTGTCATAGGTTTTGGTGAACCTGGAGTGCCCTGTTGTGGGTGTAGCATGAAGCTCAGAAAGTACCGTGGATTTAAGCTTTGATTGTTTACTTAAATACAAACGGATTTTGCATCGAAATTCCTCATGGAGCCAAGAGTACCCTGGGGAAGCTGGAGCCTTGGACCGTAATTGGTGGATCAACTATGAACTTTTGGGATCTTGTAGCCATTCCTGGCGGATGGCTTGGAGTCAATCTGGTACAATGAATGAAAGAGAAAAAAGGGATCCTTCGTCTTCATATTTTTGGGAAAGTGCATCCACAACCAAATTTTCTTTGCCTATCTTATAAATGATCTCATAATCATATTCAAAGAGTTTAGTCACCCATTTTTGTTGTTCTGAGGAGGAAATGCATTGTTCTAGAAAATACTTGAGGCTTTGATGGTCTGTCTTAATTTGGAAACGTTGCCCCAATAGATAAGGATGCCACAGATCCACGGCATGGAGAATAGCCAACATCCTTTTCATAGATGGATTTTCCTAGATTTCTTTCAGATAGTTGCTTGCTGGTAAAGGCCAAAGGTCGACCCTCCTGCATAAGGACAACACCTATTCCTTTCCCCGAGGGATCACATTCCAACACAAAGGTATTTGTGAAATCGGGAAGGGTGAAGACTGGAGTGGTGCACATGGCCATCTTCAAAGTCTGAAAATATTGAGTAGCAGCTGGAGTCCAAGTGAAGAGTTCTTTTTTAGGAGAGCAGTGAGAGGTGCTACAATATTCCCTTAATTCTTAACAAACTTGCGATAATACCCTATTAAGCCTAGAAATCCATGCAAGCTCTTAAGAGTCTTTGGGTGAGGCCAGTCTTGCATAGCTTCAATCTTTTTAGGATCCACCCTGATGCCATATTTGCCAACCATATGACCCAAGTATTCTACTTCTGAGGCGCTAAAAGCACATTTAGACTGTTTCAGGAAAAGTTGGTGCTGAGAGAGTAGATGGAGAACTCGATCCACATGAGCAAGTTGGTCTATACAGGTTTTGTTGTAGATGAGGATATCATCAAAGAAAACTAAGACAAAATGACATAGAAAAGGACGGAAGACATGATTCATGAGGCTTTGGAAGGTGGAAGGGGCATTACACAAGCCAAAGGGCATGACCAAAAAATCATAGTGGCCCTCATGAGTTCTAAAAGTAGTCTTGGGAATGTCTGCCTCTTTCATACGTATCTGGTGGTAGCCCGAATGAAGATCTAGTTTAGTGAAGAATTGGCCGCCACTCAATTCATCCAGGAGGTAATCAATGACAGGAATGGGGAATTTGTCTTTGATGGTAACTTTGTTGAGGGCATGGAAGTCAGGACACATTCACCAAAAATCTTCTTTCTTCAAGACCATGACCACAAGAGACGCATAGGGGCTCGTACTAAGGCAGATAACGCCTACATTAAGGAGTTCTTGGACCATTTTCTCAATTTCATTTTTTTGTGAAAATGGGTGACGATATGAACGGATATTGGGAGGAAGGCTTCCGGGTACAAGGGGAATGGAATGATCATGAACACCACGGGAAGGAGGGAGGCCTTGGGGAGTGGAAAATACCATTTTATGTTTAGAAAGGATGGCTTGGAGGTCTTGTGGTACCGAGGGTGTCTCTGTTGCTTGTATGGCATGGAGTTGGGCGATAACACTAGAATGACCCTTTTTTAGCAGCTTTTCCATGCGATGGGAACTAATGATCTCAAGTGAACCGGTGGTGATGCCTTGGAACTTATATTGGTGGCACTCTTGGTCGAATTGCATGGTTAAGTCTTTAAAATCCATTAGAATAGGACCTAAAGTCCTTAGCTATTCTATACCCAACACAATGTCACAACATCCCATGTTGATAGCAAACATATGGGATTTCAGGTGGTAGACACCAATTTGGATATGCACATTTTCACAATGCCCTCCACATTTCATGGAACCACCATTGGCAATCATGATTTGGAAATTATTGATGGCATGGATGTAGCAATGAATTTCTTAGGCAATGTAGTGATCAATAAAATTATGGGTGCTTCCACTATCAACCAGAATGATGACCTTCCGATGCTTGATGTAACTGATTAACTTGAGGGTTTGGGGAGAAGAGAAGCCAGTGAGAGCATTGAGGGAAATGACCAGTTCTACTTCGGGAGGGTCTGAGGGGGGCGATTATGTCAGTGGATTTAGGTGACTCGGACATAGAGGGAGTTTCTTCATCTTCTTCTGAAATCTCCTCGGAGATGGCCATAAAAAGATTTTTTTCTTTACACTTGTGGCCTGGGAAATATTTTTCATCACAATTATAACAAAGGCCTTTGAGTTGGTGTTCATCCATTTCATCCCTGGTCAATTTTTGGATCTTTAGTGGAGCAGAGGGAGTAGTGGGATTTACTAGTTTAGGGCAAGGAATAAAGGAGGGTTTGTGGTTTTGAGCAGATACAACCTATTGTGCTTCTTTGGCTCTTTTGGTAGCCTCCACCCAAATCTCAGGCCAAGCCATGAGGACATGGGCCCAAATTTCATCCTTGAGGCCACTAATAAAACACTCTCGGAAAAAGGCATCAGACATGCCCTCTGTTCTAAAAGCCAGGGGCTCAAAGGCAACTATAAAGTCTTCCACTGTTCCTAATTGTTTCAGCTTTTTCAAACAGCCCAAATGGTTGGTGTTAGTGTCAAAGCATTCATAAAGCTCTGCCACAAAGTGTGTCCAAGCAATATACCCTTGACGAGAAGTTTTTTTCCATTGGCACCATTGCCAACGTTCTTGATCTAGATGGAGAACACCATACCAGAGTTTGACCAAGTCATCTGTAATGTCGTATAAAGAGAAGTAATGTTCCATTTGGATTACCCAACCAGTGGGGTTCGAGCCATCAAATTTGGTCACATCCACCCGTGAAAGGCATAGGTCATGTTGAAAGCATGGATGATTTTAGGGGCTAAATTTCACTCATGGGCTAATTTTCCATGGTTTTTCCAAAAATGAGAATCGCTATTTTAAAAATGATTCACCCAATTTCTATAGGATAAAATTATTTTACCTTAAAAATCGCCAAAAATTTATTAAAACTATATAAAATCCTTATAAATTTTAATATTTTTACAAAAATATTGCCAAACATTTATAGTTGGCATATGAAGGATTAGTAATATTAGCCAAGGTTTCTACATTTTAAAATAAATTTCCATCCTTAAAATCATCCCTAGTTGAAAATGATGGTTCTACAAGGTATGGGAATGAGAGGAATGGTCACCTTCAGTATGTGGAGGTGATGAAGAGGAAGGGTTATCTGTAGGGATATGCAGCTTGGTGCAGAGTGCTGAAAAGACTGATTCAAGCTGGGTGGTGAGGTCTTGTTTGATTTCCCCCATTGAGGACTGCATGGTTGTATTGATGGTGACAACATTGGCACTAAGTTGTTTCACTTATTGTTGGGTCTCAATGAAACCAGATTGCAAGGTGTTGAAGCGAGCTTCCAAGTCTTGGCTACGAGTATGGGCCATGAGGATGAGGAAACTGAAAAGGGGCGGGTGGGATAAAACTTTTTGGCTGAAAAAATGATATGGATGAATGTGATAAGGGCGAAGAGATGAATCCAGTGGAATAGGTCTCAAATAATG
>JASDQU010738380.1:63296-90739 GCA_032191745.1 Picea mariana | reverse complement strand
AGGTATTTTTCAGTCTCCAGTTTTGACTATATTTTTTCCTATATCATGTCAAAAAGACCTCCATTCTCATATCTAGTATCATTTCCTTCTGGCCTTACCATGACACATTTGACATCCTTTTACAACTAAATGGGTCTATTCAAGGTATTCTTATGATTCAAGTTATTTTTAATGTATTTTGATATTTTAAACTAATGTTGATACTAATGTGGCATGAATTAGGTACTGTTCCTTTGAAACAGAACTTACTAGTACCAGGTACCAGCTCGCACTTAGTGGAGATTCCCAAGAAGCTACCGAAGACTTGCACGACATGGCCAGAGTGGATTGACAATTCGATTCATATGATAGATTGAGTCATAACTCAATATGCTGACTCAGGGTGAGATTTTAAAACCAATTTATTAGAATGCTTTGTGATCCACACTTCTTGACACTGCGTGTCATGAAGTTGTGAAGTTTGTTTTAACTGACTATGAGTCATTTTTGGATCTAAGATCTGTTTAGATTAATGCACCTTTGTTTAAAACTACTTTGGAGAGGATCTATATAAAGAGAGGATCGCTCTCAAGAAACGTTGGTTACAATATGCTATGTGATACGATTTTTGATAATACAAAATCTGCTATGCGTTATGTTATTTGTTGTTAAATGATTTGAGTCGTTTTATGAATTATGGAGTGTGAAGTATGAACAGTTTTTGCATGGAATGATCTGAGTGGCTCTAGTTTTCTTTTCGGCGATTGCACCTCTTGGTTGGGCCCGACAACAGGTTCAAGTCACTGTCTCTTTTCCATATTAGAGTTAGTTTATTTCAATATTTTAGAATCTGCATGTAAGTTAGTTTATTTGAGTTTGAGAATTACTTTGTTAGATTCTTTCTTAACCATTCTTCGGATTGTATCATTTCCAGTGTGATAACATCTCATATATTGACGAATGTTGAATGCGTTATTTATTCCTGTAGAACTTAAAGAATGAACTAGATTTTCTCTGTTTCCAGTTTTCAATCTGAACATGATTTGAAGGGAATGTGAGTTTGGATTCACTCTGTCTTGATTAGGATAGTTAGCTTACTCTGTTCTGTTAGGATAGTCAGCTTATAGTCTGTTTCTAGTTTTGAATTTGATCATGATTCAAAAGGAGTACGAGTTTAGATTTATTATGTTCTGTTAAGGTAGTTAGGTTACAATCAGATTAAAGGAAGCTTCCAGTACCAGTAGGGTAAATAGGACATTTACTTCTTCCAGTGGATAGATTCAGAACTATTTTTGATGTTTAGATTAAAAGATTTTCAAAAATGATCTTTCTTTTATGGCTTAGATAGAAATGATGATGATTAGATGTTTAAGATAATGGTAGATAGTCTTGGGAGATCACATTGGATCAGAAATAGAAGTACCTGTACTTAAGCACAGAACTGTTTTCCTTTGATGAATTAAACAAGAGATGATTAGTTTCAAGATAATCATTAGGGTTCAGTTTTTAAGAGTGGGTTTGTGTTTTCTTCTCAGAATAAATTTCAGATAGGAATTAGAATCTTACCAGCACATACAGTGTAGCAGCTCTAAGTTCACTTACCCTGGTTTGACAATTCAGTGTTTCAGGGAATTAGAAATCTTTAATATAGCAGCCTGACATTTTTGGCGCCATTGACGGGGAGTTGTTTAGAAGGTAAGTTAGATAATTGTTTTGGTTATTTTCTTAAAATGTATTTGGTTTGGTGTGGCATGTTAGCAGGTTGATGAAAGAGGAGTTGTGAAACGAAGGGTGAAGAACTGACATATGAGTTATCACAGGTTCCTCTGAAACTCAAACTTAGTTTTTCTTTCATTTAGTATGTCTTCATGAGAAATAGTGATCATAGAGGTAGATTTAGGGGAAATACAAAACAACAAAAAGAAGAAACCTCCACACAAAAAGAAAAAGAAACTGAGACTGGAACTCTGGTTGAGGAAACCATAGAGCAAAACATAGAACCAGGAAACATCACATACCAACAAACTCAAATTCCTGGTGATCCAAACTTGGTTGACACAGTTAATCCAGAAGAAGTGAAAGCTCTTCTCAGGAACCCTGACACTACAATTTCACTAATAACAACTGCAACTGTTGAATCTAAGGTAATAGGATCCTCAAAAGAACCAATAGGAGATAGAAATTCTGTCAAAAAGAATCCAGAGAGGTGGGATTTCACACCCTCACCAAAGAAAGATTAGATTGCATATACAATTTTTGGTAATCCTTTTAACATGGCAGAAAGAGGGAGAGAATTGGATAGAAGAGAACGAGGAGAAATTCATATTGACAATGAAGAAGAAGAACAAGTAGAGACTGAGCTAAGACCAGAAACCACCTATGTGTTTCCTATTTTGGATTTGGTCCAGAATGTCAATATCAAAAATATCCCACCTTCGGCACTACCAACCTCTTATGGGAAAAGTAGTGAAGACCCAGATGTCTTTCTTTTTGAGTTTGACATGTTGTGCAGGAGTTATAACTATCTCCAGGATGCACATAAACTGAAGTTGTTTCCTGCTACCCTAAAAGATTCTGCATTACGTTGGTTCATGAGTTTAGGAGAGTACAACATTAGATATTGGGAAGATATGAAGGAAAATTTTTTAAAGAAGTACCAGGACTATTGTAGACCCAAGGATTCTTGAAATGATATTTTTAAAATGCAGCAACAAGATGAAGAGACCCTTGAGGATTTCTTAGAAAGATTTACATATACCCTTCAAAAATCTAAATACAATGACCTCCAAGATGAAGCAATCAAGACTCTTTTCTTAAAAGGGGTTTCAGATGAATATATTGACACTCTCAATTTAATGGATTCAGGAGACATTTATCAAAAAGACTTCGAAGCAATCAGTGAACTATGTATAACTTACTCAAGAAGTAGGGGGAAAACTACAAAAAGTGTGAGAGAACCTGTCAACAAAAACACCAAAGTACCCACATCTGGTGGAGTTACTAGAATTGAATTGGGAAACCTTTTGGAAAATTTTAAAACAGATATTTTAGGAACAATTGGCTCTCAATTAGACAATTTGAATATTAAGAGAAAGCAGGAAGAGGAAAACCCTGTATTAAGCATATTCTGACCAAAATGTAGAAAAAGGCATCCTTTACGAGAATGTCCTTTGGACAATGTTTTTGTATGTGCAATATGTACTGAAAATCATAAAACAGAAGATTGCCCATCCTTACCAGGATTGCAAGCCATATTCAAGGGAGGGGAAGCTCTAGGGACTCCATCTGGACCTAAGAGACCTTGGCAACCTAAGAACTCAAATACGTATCAAGAACCATCCCCACAACCTTCCAACTACTATCCACCCTTCTCTCAACAAAAACAACATCCATGGAACTGGCCAAATTGGCCTCCGCAAAATATCCTTGCTCAACCTTGGTACCAGGGATGGAGAGACCCGAATTTTGGAAATAACCAACAGCAGCATGCGGTGCCAATTCCCCAGAATCCATGTACTCAGTATCCTCCAAACATACATCACTTATTGCCTGGTTTTACTCCACCTCCTTTACCACCCATTCAACAAACTCCTTAGTAACCTCAGAATCCACCTCGTCCCACCATTTTGCCCGCTCAACCCATTCCAAATCCTAGCCACAGACCACCTCTGCCACTCCATAATGTTGATTTTCAAAATTACCCAGCTTACACTATAAACCCCATTTCCATACAAGAAATACAGATGAGATCTGGAAAAAAATTAAATAAAACTCAGCCTGTAACAAGAACAGCACCAAAGGTAATTATCCAAGAACATGAGGAAGAACCTATAGATGATTTATCAAATGGGGCATCTTTAAAAGATTTTATCATTCCAAAGCATAAAGTATCTAAATCACAACGTAACATACAAACTCAAGTTCCCCAAACACATCCTTTTCCTAAAAGGTTGCTCATTGAAAAACCAATTGTTCAATCTGAGTTTGACATCATGAATGAACTAAGAAATGTCTATGTTAAGATTCCATTGTTACAAGCGATCAAAGGTATTCCCATCTACACCAAAACCATCAATGAACTATGCATTAAGAAACCAGGTCGGAAACAGAAAGATCCACCCACGATACACTTAGTAGGCCAGTCATCAAATTGTATTTCTGAAACACCTAAAATTGTGAAGTATGCCAACCCAGGGAACCCAATAGTTTCAGTGACTACAAACAATGTTTCTATTGGTAATACTTTAGTCGATCTAGGTGTAGCCATTAATATAATGACCATCAATACAGTGGAACTGTTACAACTAAGTCAATTCCTTCGCCCTACTCCTATAGTTCTTTAGCTTGCTGACAAAACCACTATAAAACCTATTGGAGTCCTTGATGACATCCTTGTTACACTAGCTTCATGGGAATATCCTGTTGACTTCATGATTATTCATTCAAAGGACCCCACAAAAGGCCATCCAATCATTCTAGGGAGACCTTGGTTGGCCATGGCCAATGCTTTCATAGGATGTCGTGGTGGGGATATGTTTATCTCAAATGGCATTTCTTCACAGAAACTTACTCTTTTTCCACCTGCTCAACCAGTTACAGAAGAATTATGGTGGCTGAAATGTCCCTATCATGAGAATGATGATGAAGAATCTTTATTCTCTGTTGATGAGTTTCACGCACTATAAGAACCTACAGAGGATGATATTCTAAGTTAATTTCTTTCTGTGACAGAAAATGTTGAGTTCCCACAAACATATTTTCAATACAATCAAATTTTCAGAGAGGAATTTCAAGAACGAAGTGAGTTATTTTCCTCATTTTCACCATCTATGGTTTTCACCATTGATGAGAATCCAGGGTCATACACTATTCCGGTAGAACTTAGCCCAGGCAGATGTCTATACATCAACTCTAAATTAAGTATCAACCAACAGGAACAGTTAACAAACCTTTTGAAAGAACAGTCAGGGGCATTTGCATGGGAATACACTGACATGAGAGGAGTGCATCCTGACACCTGCATTCACCACATCTATATCCAACCAGGGATAACTCCAGTAAGACAACCACAAAGGTGTATGAATCCAATCTTAAAAGACTTTGTGAAAGAAGAATTACAGAAATTATTAAACATTGGATTCATTTATCCAATTTCTGACAGCAAGTGGGTTTCACCTCTTGTTGTGGTACCTAAGAAAATGATAGGGAAATGGTGAACGTGTGTAGACTTTAGGGAGTTGAACAAGGCAACCCTGAAGGACTACTTTCCCTTACCCTTTATAGTTCAGGTTTTGGATACCTTGGCTGGAAAAAGATACTTTTCCTTTCTCGATGGATATAGTGGATACAATCATATTCAAATTGCTCCTGAAGACCAGGACAAAACAACATTTACGTGTCCTTGGGGCACTTATGCTTATAAAGTGCTACCTTTTGGACTATGCAATGCTCCTGCTACATTTCAGAGAGCAATCCTTGGGATCTTTGCTGACTTAATTCATGATTGTGTGGAAGTATACATGGATGATTTTACTGTTTATGGTAACAATTTTGAATAATCCTTAAGTAATCTTGAAAAAGTATTGATTCATTGTCAGGAATCAAATTTATCCCTTAGTCATGAAAAATGTAAAATGCTATTAACTAAGGGAATAGTGTTGGGTCATCATTTGTCTGCAGAAGGAATTAAAGTTGATCCAACCAAAATTGAAGTGATAGTTAAACTTTCCTCTCCAAAAACCCAAAAAGATGTGAGAAGTTTTTTGGGACATGCTGGATATTATCGTCGATTTATTGAAAACTTTACAAAGATAGCCAGCCCCATGTTTAAACTGTTAGCAAAAGATGCAGAATTTTGTTGGGATAACAATTGTCAGAATGMTTTTGAGAATTTGAAAGMAAAATTGTCCATGGCACCTATTCTAAGAGGACCAAATTGGTCTCTTCCTTTCCATATTTCAACTGATGCCTCAGACACTGCTTTAGGAGGAGTGCTTGGACAAAAATAAAACCAACAAAATTATGCAATTTACTTCACTAGCAAAAACCTTACTCCTCCTGAATTGAACTACACTGTAACAGAGAAGGAATTTTTAGCAGTAGTTCATGCCATTAACAAATTTCGTCATTGCATCATTGGATATGAGTTTTTTKTTCATACGGACCATTATGCTATCAGATTTTTGATGAACAAACCAGTTACTAATGGAAGAATCACACGATGGATTTTGCTGCTTCAAGAATTTAACATCACTATAATTGATCAGCCAGGGAAAGAGAATGTAGTTGCGGATTTTCTTTCTTGTATTCCTCAAGATAGTACTGACATCTCAGTGAATGATAACTTCCCTGATGAACATCTGTTTGTGGTAGTTGTTAAGACCCCTTGGTTTGCAGATACAACAAATTACTTAGCTATAGGAAGATTACCAGCTCATTTGTCAACACCACAAAAGAAAAGAATTATTCAACAAAGTGCTTACTACTCTTGGGTAGGAAGTGATCTTTTCTATACAAGTCCTGATATGATCATTAGGAGATGTGTCCGAGAAGATGAGATTTCGGATATCCTTCAGGCCTGTCATGATGGGCAATGTGGAGGAAATTTCTCTGATAAGAGAACGGCATATAAAGTCTTACAATCAGAATACTATTGGTCGACACTATTTAAGGATGCAACAAAATATGTGAGAAGTTGTGATAGTTGTCAAAGGATGGGAAGACCTATCATAGCAGACGAGATGCCCTTACGACCGCAGGTTTTGATTGAACCATTTGATAAATGGGCACTTGATTTTGTAGGACTGATTTCCCCAATGTCAAGGAAGAAGAAGTACATCTTGATTTGCACAGATTTTGTGACCAAGCGGGTAGAGGCAAAATCCTTATATCAAGCAACTGAGAAATCGGTGGTTGAATTTATTTATGAAGATATCTTTACCCGCTTCGGTGTTCCACGAGAGATTGTTACTGATCAAGGCGCCCAATTTACTTCCAAGTTGATGAAAGAACTCACAGATAAATGTGGGATAAAACATTGTAAGTCCTCCCCATACCATCCACAAGCCAATGGGCAAGTGGAATCCACGATAAAGTTCTAGAAGCTATTCTGACCAAGACAATACATTTACATCACAAAGATTGGGCGGATAGGCTTCCAGAGGCTTTATGGGCATACCAGACTACATGGAGAAATACCACTGGTCATACCCCTTATGAATTAGTATTTGGCAAGCAAATTCTCCTTCCCATAGAATTTCAGATTCATACCTTCCGCCTAGCAGCAGAGTTGGGTTTGAATTTGGATGAGGCACAAAAATAGAGAGTCATGCAACTAAATGAATTGGGAGAAATTAGTTAGGATGCTCTTCAAAGAACTATCCTTGTACAAAATCAACGTAGCAAATGGCATGATAAATACATTAAAAAAAAGCATTTTCAACCAGGGGATTGGGCATTGCTTTTTGATTCCAAATACAAAAATTTTAAAGGGAAACTTACGACAAGGTGGTTGGAACCTTATGAAGTAGAAACTATTTTTGATAATGGTTATGTCAGAATCAAGACCATCGATGACTCTCAGAATTCCTTTGTAGTAAATGGACATAGATTAAAAGTGTATAACAAACCCTTGTCAAAAGTTGATTTTCTACAGGAAATTGCCAAACAAACAGAAATAAAGATAGTGGGAGAAGAGTCTTCTCCTCCTGCTAATCCTTGATCATTTATGTTGTTTTAAGATTTTGTAAATAATAGAATTTTACCAGAAAATAAAAATAATCAAATAATAAAAAATATATATATAAAAAACATTTATTTTTGAATATGTTGATATATTGTCTTCAGTTTTACAGGTTTTTCAAAACAAGTACAGAACTGAACGTCATCACTCTCTCGCAACAGGTAAAAAGGTAAGACCATTTTATTCATGAAATTTTCTTATCAATATACACTGACTTGTTTTGAAATGAATAAATTTGAGCTTGTTTGCTCCCTTTGACTGCTCATTAAAGTATGAAAGGGGCATTCATCAGGGAAAGGATTATTCTTTACTAGGCCTGATGAATTATGATGGAAAAGAATCCCCCCTAGAGTTTTCTTTTAGCATTTTCTCAGACTCTCAAAACATGAGAAAGCAATGAGCATATACTAACTTGGGCTCATAAAATCCACAAGTAAGTGATTACTATTCCAAAAATTATGTCTGCAAGATTTCTATCTGCACTCTCTTTGGATGATGTGGAATACGTTAAGGTCCACCTTCCAACAAATTTCACTCCATCGACACCAACACCTTATCTGGAGTAGGGATTAGAGACTATTTAGTACCCTGGACTCTGCATTCCTCAATGGCAGATTTCCTTGCTAATAACCATGGGAATACATCAATGTCTCTTGGTTGATAGATCCTACAGGTGACTCAACACCAAGACCTTTATTCGTACCTGTTAAGATGTACTATAGGTACCTTGAGGCCCATTGACATCACTGGTGGGTCATCTCGCATTGGTTAATGGCATTCATTAATGGCCAGTAATCCAATGATTTCTTTTTGTGTTCGACTCTAGAACATTTACTCACACAAATAAGAATTGTACCATGGGTTTAAGATTTGAAGTTGTTGAAGACATGATTTTAATTGATCCCTTTCAGGAAGGAACAAAGGTCAGGTTCAGGGATAATCATCAGATAATTTGCTTTCATGAACAGAAAGTCTTTTTCTCAGCAAGATATTCTTGGTTCAAATTTCTCTGCAGATTTCGGGTTATTTCATCAGTACTAGTCAGTGCCAGCACAGAATCTATCAGCTACAGTGGTCATCAGAAATACAAATTCAAATTACAATTTTTGCGCTCTCCAGATACAGACTTGACTTCAAAGATCTCTACAATAAGAAATGCATAACAAGGGGAAAGGTAATCTAATTCAGGTACGCTTAGTTTCATGTTGGTTTAATGTATTAAATTACATATTAATAATTTGAACTGGGAATTCCTCATTACTCCATAATGTTTCATTATACCTATACTCTATACCTAATAAACCAATCCACCTCGACATTTCATATCATGGAAATGCACTGCATTATCTTGGCTGAGTTCGACACAATTCATATATGATAATATTCTTCAAGCGTGCACAACCAACATCATTTCCTTACATGCTATCGATCCTCACGACAATTCAAACATTCTTCTATGATTCATCTCACAACTACTTCACACATCATACTCTATTCTTCTGTTGCCCTCATCTAATTATGTTGCTCACCTATGGACCTTTCCTGTGATACTGAGTGAAATTATGGTGGCAAATCGTCACGAACCTGAGACCTTTGCAGACTTGGAGGCCCTTCCAGAGTATGAAGCCACCAAACACATTTTTCAGAAAGCTGGATGGGAGCTTTTTTCAAGAAACTCGATGGGTATGATGATGTAATTACGCTTTAGTTCGCTCTGCGTTTTCATGGTGGACTAGATAAGGTGGGCGAGCTAGAGTTTGAAGTCACAGAAAAATTCATCTCTGAAGCAATTCAATTACCCAACACTAGTCAGAAATAGATGAAGGGCCAGCCCGTCGACAGGAAGCTCTGCATGCAGCTTCTGCAACCACAGTACCAGAAATTACAATGGTTAGATGGCACATCAAGGTCATGGTTAGAACCAAAATGGGCTCAGTTGCTAGCTATCCTCCAATGCTACCTCACTTGCGAAGGACGATATACAATCGTGTTTCCATGTCATGCCCGAATCCTCCTACATTTCAAAGGTAACCATTTGATGAACATACCCTACTTTCTGTTGAAGAGTTTAAAGAAAATTGCAGAACAGGTCCACAAGGCCAAAGATTTTAGAGGTATTTTATTTCATTTTGGTCTTATCAAGATATTGATTAAGTCTGCGTTGTCCCACAAACAATAAACTTGGGATATGTTCACTGTAAGAACCCTAGCCTCTGACAAATATAGAGATAAAAATGTTAAGTCCGCTCCTCCACAGAAGCAGCCGAACTCTAAGAAAAAGGGTGTTAAAAACCTGACTAAAATCTGTGATAACCCTAAGAATACACTAGACTACACAATTGAAGCCAGTGATGATAATCTTGGTACAGAACATTCATTTGATGTCCATGGTTCCGATGGTGTGGAAACTAGCCATGACAGAGTCGAAAACACTGTTCCTACAGAAGCGAATGTTGAAATCCCGATTTCTCCTCCAACTGCTATGAATATTATTGATGTGGAACAACTGGAAGAGTTAACTGATAAACCTAGGAGAAATCCCAAACGAAAATGCACACGCACACTGTCAGGAATGGATAACTCTGTACCCAGTTACCCACCATAAGAATGATTACAAAGTTTGGAGGATCATGAGGAGGCTATGGAGTCCTCTGAAATGACCTAGACTCTTTCCCAACTAATTCAAAAATTCCTTAAAGTAAATCGGCAAGCTAATGGGCCCAAATAAATTGAGCAAGACAAGCCAATTCAAATGCCAACAGATACCCCTGCTCAGATGTATAAAGAGTTTACTCCTGAACTCAGCCCAGTCAACAACCCTGATCAAGTGTATGACGAGCCTACTCCTAAACTCAGCCCAGTCGACACCCATGATCAAGTGTATAAAGAGTTTACTCCTGAACCTAGTCCAGTCGACACCCATGATCAAAGTCCAGATGAGTTCACTCACGCGTCCAGTCCTCAAACACAACAAGGACATGGTAAAACATTTGAATCTTACTGTGAAATTTCCTCCAGTAAATCCTTGAGACCAATGGTAGCCAGATTAGAAAGCAGGAATCACAGGTTGAAAAAGAAGTTACATGAATACACCATATTGGATCGGCACATCAAAACAGAAAATGAACTTATGAAACTCAGGCAAACTCGTTTCTTGTCCAAGATTGAACGATTAAAACGAAAGAATAAAGGTCTTTTCCATAGGAACAGGAGACTACAGAAGATTGCCAGGAAGCACATCATCATTAATCAAGTCCTTAAAAAGGAAATCAGAAGCATGAAGAAACATGAGAAATTGCAAATGTTGGTTGCAGCTGCTGCAACACTCTAATGTATCTCAGTTTTTGACCTTTTTTTGTCTGAGGACAGGCAAAGACTTCAGTTTGGGGGAATGTCAGTCTCTAGTTTTGACTATATTTTTTCCTATATCATGTCAAAAAGACCTCCATTTTCATATCTAGTATCATTTCCTTCTAGCCTTACCATGACACATTTGACATCCTTTTACAACTAAATGGGGCTATTCAAGGTATTCTTATGATTCAAGCTATTTTTAATGTATTTTGATATTTTAAACTAATGTTTATACTAATGTGGCATGAGTTACGTATTGTTCCTTTGAAACAGAACTTACTAGTACCAAGTACCAGCTCGCACTTAGTGGAGATTCCCAAGAATTTGTCGAATACTTGCATGACATGGCCAGAGTGGATTGATAGTTCGATTCATATGATAGATTGAGTCATAACTCAATATGTTGACTCAGGGCGAAATTGTAGAACCGATTTATTAGAATGCTTTATGATCCACACTTCTTGACACTGTGTGTCATGAAGTTGTGAAGTTCATTTTAACTGACTATGAGTCATTTTCGGATCTGAGATCCGTTTAGATTAATGCACCTTTGTTTAAAACTAATTTGGAGAGGATATATATAAATAGAGGATCGCTCTCAAGAAACGTTGGTTAAAATATGCTATGTGATACGATTTTTGATAATACAAAATCTGTTATGCATTATGTTATTTGATGTTAAATGATTTGAGTCATTTTATGAATTATTAAGCGTGAAGTATGAACAGTTTTTGCATGGAATGATCTGAGTAGCTCTGGTTTTCTTTTCAGTGATTGCACCTCTTGGTTGGGCCCGCCAACAAGTTCAAGTCGTTGTCTCTTTTCTATATTAGAGTTATTTTATTTCAGTATTTTAGAATCTGCATGTAAGTTAGTTTATTTGAGTTTGAGAATTACTTTGTTAGATTCTTGCTTAACCATTCTTCGGATTGTATCATTTCCAGTGTGATAACATCTCATATATTGACAAATGTTGAATGCGTTATTTATTCCTGTAGAACTTAAGGAATGAACTAGATTTGCTCTGTTTCCAGTTTTCAATCTGAACATGATTTGAAGGGAATGTGAGTTTGGATTCACTCTGTTTTGATTAGGATAGTTAGCTTACTCTGTTCTGTTAGGATAGTCAGCTTATAGTCTGTTTCTAGTTTTAAATTTGATCATGATTCAAAAGGAGTATGAGTTTAGATTTATTTTGTTCTGTTAAGGTAGTTAGGTTATAATCAAATTAAAGGAAGCTTCCAATACCAGTAGGGTAAATAGGACATTTACTTCTTCTACCAGTGGATAGATTTAGAACTATTTTTTATGTTTAGATTAAAAGATTTTTGAAAATGATGTTTCTTTTATGGCTTAGATAGAAATGATGATGATTAGATGTTTAAGCTAATGGTAGATAGTCTTGGGAGATCACATTGGATCAGAAATAGAAGTACCTGTACTTAAGCACAGAACTGTTTTCCTTTGATGAATTAAACAAGAGATGATTAGTTTCAAGATAATCATTAGGGTTTAGTTTTTAAGAGTGAGTTTGTGTTTTCTTCTCAGAATAACTTTCAGATAGGAATTAGAATCTTACCAGCACATACAGTGTAGTAGCTCTAAGTTCACTTACCCTGGTTTGACAATTCAATGTTTCAGGTAATTAAAATTCTTTAATATAGCAACCTGACAGTATTCAAGGGTTCTACAGACAAGGGTTTGCTCTATGCTATAGCTCTCTAATATATGTGCGGGGTCCAACAGTAGTACTTGGCCCAATATCTCAGTGCACTAACTAAGGAGGATAGATTGTACCCTTAGCCGTACTACCCGACTACCCAAGTACTAGAGAGTATCTTCCCGAGTGTTGTTCTCAATGACACTATAGCAGTTAGGCGACCAATCAGTTTATCTAAAGAGGGCTTCAGGTAATCTAGGTTGATCCGTACACAGGTGTTTTCTGATTTGCTACCACTTGAAGGGGTACCAACAAGGGTTACAAGGGTGGCCAACAGATGTGTGCTTAAGTACCACTTGTATTTCCTGCATGTATGAATCCCTCAACGCGGGTTTATGCACGTAACGATAGATCTATGTGGCTTAAAGATGTTGGAATATGTCTCTACCCTGAAAAAAAATTAACCCACACTTTCTGCCAAGGAAAGTGCTCTGATACCACTTGTAATATACCAGATATAAAATGTATGCAGAACTGAAATAAAATGATAGTAATGGCAGAATAACAACAATATAACTAGAACATTCAACACAATAACACTGAAATGATATAAGAATAACAACATAAATAACACTTTGAATCTGAAAGTAATGTTCATGTGCCTCTTCAAGGGGGGAACCTCCAGTTGAGAAAAGCTCTATTACAATAGTATCCAAGCTAGGGTTCTCATACCCTAAACTCCTATTTATACTAAAAAGAAGCATCTAGAGGAAGATCCTTCTAGAAGCGGAAGCTTCTATTTGGTCTTCTTACATCCGCCTTATTCTATTTTATTGAAAGGCCTTATTAATATTGACCTTTATTACATCCAAATATATTGTTCTACCTATGTGCGGGTTAGGACCCTAACATTAGCTACCATGATCCTAGTGCGTGGTACAAGAAAGGTTTGGGATCATTTAAGAGAAAGAGAGGATTAACCCTTTGTTACAGTTGCAGAAGGTCGGGCCATCTTGCTAAGGATTGCCCTGATAGAAGACCTAGTTCTCTTTGTTGTAAATCTATGGAGCATGATGCTCTGGATTATGCTAGATTGATTGCGAAGGTTGAAAGAATGAATATGAGACAAGAAAAACCTAAGAAAGGCCAAGAAATTAAGACTATGGCAGAACCCCAGAAAGAATTAGAGATTGTATTACTACAAATGAAAGAAACCCTGAATGACCACAAAGACATCAACTTATCAGAGATATTCAAAGAGAAAGAATGCATTGAAACAAGAATAAGAGACTTCAACATAGACTGTGTTCTGGATGAGGAAACACGGGTGAATATTATGACAGAAAGAACGTGAAAAATTTTAGGAAAGCCTGATATGATTCCTTCATTAGGAGTAATAAGATTATTTAGAGGAAAGCTAATAACCATATGTGGAAGACTTACCCAGATATCTATGAGTGCTCATAGAAATTTGATACAGGAAAAATTTGAGGTTATTAAATTTGTTGAGAACAACACCCTATTTGCTTTATTGCTAGGAAAACCCTGGATTGAGAAAGATCAGATCCGGAGAAAAGAAGAAGAATACTTAGAATAGAAAAAGAAAGAATTAAAATATTTCATGACTAGGAGAATGGCACACTTGATAGCAGAACAAGAGAACTAGTCCAAGCTACTAAAGACTAGGGATCTGGATGACGAAGCTGAAAGAACACAGAAAGACTCGAAGAACCCATCCACACAGGAAAGCAGAGCACCTACCCTAGACAGAGAATAAGTATTGACCTTGAACCCTACAAAAGACCATCAACAAAGTTACTATGCCAAGAGGAGATAAGAATCAAAATGGGAAGAGGAACCCAGTAACGCAGATCATAGGGAAGAAGGCTAGAAAGCTCAACAAGAAGAAGGCAAAGTTGGAGAAATTATAGGAAGGTCCAGAGAAGACTTCACAAAAGGAAGGTCCCCAGAATTCAAACTTCATCGGAATATCAGAGCAGCTTAGATTGACACTTCGCCACTGCAGAGCGATATAACCATTGGAGTCATTATGATTGTTATATTGATGCTCCCGAATGGTTATAACAATAATTATGACCAGAAATCTCGCCATCGTACCATTGGTACTGCACTGTAACGGATAGAACTGCATTGATGAAGGCCCATGGTGGCCATCTGTGGCTAGATAGATGCATCACCATTGATCCAGCACTGATCCATAGGATCACCAGATTGAGCATGCAGGGACCCAACCTGCAAGACTTCTACCCAGGGAAGGTTGCAGACCGCGCCCTGGCACAGAGGATTAAATATACCTATGGTGATGTAGAAAAGAGGACGTGAGGATACAAGGTAGCTTCCATCTAGAATGGTGTCGTGCGTCTGGCCTACCAGTTGATCACAGGAAATCTAGTAAGAAATAACAGACCCGCGTAGGTCACAGGGTTTGTTGTTGACCTCACTGGAAAATGCATGGAAGGACTACATATGAACTAGGCAAAGTACTTAGTCAACCAGTTAGAATTGGATTGTCGTGAAGCTCGGGATCAGGGCTATGAGTTCCATTTTAGCTGGTTGTTCATCCTCATCACGTTTACTACTTGGGAGATGTCGGAAGGTGTGACCTTCCCTAACATTGATCCAATCGAGCCACTCACTATGAAGTTCACCATGCTCTGGTATTCAAATGATATGGGGAAACAATGGCAGTTGAATGCGGTATTCCATACCTACTATCTCTAGTTAAAGAGGGATATTGGGGTTGTCTCCCATATGTCGCCGAACACCCTGCATCGATTCAGGCCCCTTATGAAGTTCCACGTAGATCGACACTTTATTATATCACTGCATGCGCAAATGACAGTAAAGAAGAGCTTCAATCATACTATAATCTCACATAGGAAGACATATAATAAATAACTAAGGAATGGCATGTAGAGCTCCGTGTCCCTACTGACCCCATAGAGCTGTCTAACTGCAAACTAATCGGCAGCTTAGAGGCCACTCATGAAGAGTATGACACACCTAGAACTAGTAGAAGGAAAAAGACCGAAGAGGTTCAGTAGCTGAGCAGTGCATCAGAAGAAACTGCTTCAGAATCACCTAGATGAGGAGGTGATGACGAAGTAGATAAAGAAGAGACCAATGGAAAAGAAGATCAGTAGAATCAAGGCAAAGTAACACCACCTAGGGATCCTATTGATGAGGCTAATCCCTCCAAGAAAAGGAAGGCTTCCCCCAAGAAACCTATTTCTTGGAAGAAGTCCAAAGTTACTAAGACTAAGCTGCAGACTGTACTCATGCTCGATGACTTCAACTTCATCATCGCAGTCATATTCAATGCCTCACAAGACCTCTTCCATAACACTAAAGCCAAACAAGCAGCCATGTATGATAGAATTGAGACAGAACTCAGAGGGATACAACAGACACTTCACTCCATCCGCATAGTGTCCACTGCGCCCCCACCATCAAAACAACCAAAGTTGGTATATGAGCCTACCCAACTCTACAGAATA
Organism: Picea mariana; assembly: GCA_032191745.1. NCBI lineage: Eukaryota > Viridiplantae > Streptophyta > Pinopsida > Pinales > Pinaceae > Picea > Picea mariana. Next base: position 74,487 of record JASDQU010738380.1, on the reverse strand, counting down.
GCTGTGACCGAAGATCACCTTCGTTGCTCACAAGAAGAAAAAGAACAGGCCACAGTGGCCCTGAAGCAAGAACATGAGGAAGTATTTGAGCAATGTTTAGTTGCACAACGGGAGAAGGATGACCTCCAAACAAAGTTCAAAGAGGAGAAAGCACAGATCCAGCAAAAGAAAGAATAGTTGCTCGCAGAGAATATTGGAGTAAAAGAAGTAGTCAACAGATCACTTCGTTCTATGACAGGGTTAGAGAAAAACGAAGAAGAACTGGTGGAGCATCAACTAGCACAGCTTGTTGAAGCCATCAAACAGTTTCAATAGAGAATAGCATACCTAGATCAACAAACAATGCCAAGCACTCCACAAGACGTGCGAGACTAAAGAGAATCCACTACCCGAAGCGTAGTTGAGAGAATCAAAGCATTAGCTTTCGAATGTAAACAACTAAGTGATTGTAGCATGCATACTTATGAGTGACTTATTGAGGACCCTAAACTGAAGACACTGGAGTCACAACTCCAAAAAGAAAAGCACCAAGAAGAAACAGTGCAGGCACAGTTGAATCTCCTGTCAACAATTGAAAGAATGAAACAATCCCAGGAACAATGCACTTATCAACATCAGGTCCACACCATATAGAGAAAGCCATGGAAGTGACTCAGAGGCTCCAACCTGTCCAAGACAAAGATTGCCAGCTATTTGAGGAGATTGAAGGACGAGGAGAAGATCTGGAACAAGTAGTCACTTCAGTCGAACAACGCTTACAGGGACCTGTGAATGAGGCAGTTCTTCAAGAGTTCATCGAGTAGGAGGCATTGGCGAAGCAGTAGGTTGAAGCATCTCTAGCCAAGCTTGAGGCTTTTGAGGCAGAGCTACCTAGACCAGAGTGACTCGGGATGAGTCATAGGTGAGTGTTGGGGGGTTGTTGGCCCTTGACCAAGTTTTGAGGATCCTTGGTCAGGTTTGACCTATTTTGGGACTTTGACAGGCTGTCGAAGGTGGAGCGCAAGTCAAAGTGGAGATCGTGGGATATCGACCCCTTTTTAGGGCACTTTTGGGTTTTGGGATTATGTAACTGGTATGGGGATGTCGTCCCATGGGTTTACCCATGTTTTGGTCCTTTTGTAATGTATAAATAGATGTCTAATTGACATAAGAAAGAGACCAGGGCCTAGAATATCTAAGTTGTATGTTGTGCTAAGTGCAAGTGATGGTTGTAAATGATTTTTGCATACTGTGTGAGGCTTGTAAGGCTAAGTGAAAGTGACTGTAAGTGACTGTGTAAAGGCTTTGTGATGTACCCTATCTCGGGGAAGGAGGATCTGGCGAGGTGCGCATAGATCTCCTATATTATGCAGAGTATGATTTTGATGCTATGTGCTTGTAAGAAGCTTGACCGAAGATAATACAGGAGAGAAGAGTTGGTGGACGTATCCCCAGGCTGGAGGTGAACCACGTATATCTTGTGTTGTGGTTTCTTTGTGCATTATGGTTGTTATATTTTTTATATGATTCATGCTTAGTGTAATGATGAATGCTTAGATGAATATGATAGCTTAGTGCCTAATGATGTGAATAAGATGCTATATCTGATCTGTGTTGATATGCTTAATGCTTGAATATATTAGATATGGGTGAATACTACAATGCTCTGTTATTAGGGTTTATCTGTGTTGTAAACAAAGGTTGAATACTAATGAACTATAACTCCTAAGTGCTTTGTTAAGGTGTTACAATCACAAATCTATGTCTCAGCTAAGGTTGCAGACACTGGAGTCCTGTGACCACCCTTGTCTCTACCTCGAGTGAGACTTCATCTACTTCGTAGGTGTTGTCGAAAGGGTCGGTAGTTAGGGTTTTGTTGGTGCGATGTTGAAGCATTGAACCTTGGGTCTGCCCCTGTGCCAACAAAATCTAAAATATTTAATCTAAAATCTAAAATCTCTGATATGTAAGTTGTAATCACTATGAAGATGATTATCAAATAAGTTTTGTCATAATAAGCTAGAACACATACATTAACTTTGTATAAAAGAGGTTAATTGTAACCCTGTGGAACTATTTATAAAACATAGCTCTTTACCTAATATGTACACCATTTTTACATAAGCTCAATGTAATCCAAGGTAATTATAGTACAATAAATACACTCCTCGTAATATACTCTAAATCCATAACACATCTTATGAATCAAACCCATGATGTTCAAAGCAGATAGGGTATATACTTAGCTATTATGGATCTACTTATGAGACCTAATCATTGTTTAGTGAAGCTAGCATAATTACATATATTGCATACTATTAATCACATGTAGTATAATGATTACAATATTTTTTTCCATAATTTGGTATAGTAGTAATCAATGCGCAACAACAAGCATGCAATGCAATGTGCAACAGATACAACAAGCATGCAACGCTTAACATATTCGGCCCTATCCGTGTACAGGGACAAGCTCGAATTTGGGCATGTCCCTGTACATGGACAGGGACATATTTGACCCTACCCATGTATATGGTCAGGGCCATATTAACCCCCACCCGATTATTTTTCCACCAATTTCAAAAGATGTGATACCTTCCAAGATTCACGAAAAATTTCCAATGGGGAAATATAAAGACCTCATTAATAGTGGAAAATTTGTTACTATTTTGTTTGCACTAGCTCCCTCCAGAGTTATGAATGTTTAGGTAACAAATATTTCACATTTATACTTGCTTTTGATTTTTACATCAAACAATTACTCATGTTGCAACATAAACAAATGAATAAGTTAAATAATTACTTAGATTATAACATAAATAGTCTTTTATAACAAAGGGTGACTATGGAATGGTCAAACTTAAAATTTTAACAACTCAAAACGAGATGTTCTCATAGTAGTAGAAAATCAGATAAGCCACATTTAAGAGGTGAATTCCAATGAGATCTTCTTTGAACGTGACTTATTTACATTAAAAAGGTTATAAAATGTGAAAAAGAATTGTTGGCAAGGGAAGAAAAAAAGTGGAGGAAAACGAGTTGATCTTCTTTGTTGGGTCAAGGAGATGGGAATATAAATTTATATAATTTTTCCAATCTGTGGAAGAGTAATAATACTATATGGGACATATAATCACAAGATCATTCAAGAGTTTCTAGTTTCAATTATCCATGTACATGGTTAGGGCCGAATATGGCCATGTCCATGTAGAGTGATAGGCCCGAATTCGGGCCTGTCCCTGTACATGGACATGTTCAAGTACAACCCTGTCCATGTACAGGGACATGCCCGAATCCATCCTAATCAATAGTACATAATGCTGGAAACAGTGAATCTATCATATCAGTAGTGTAATGAATATTGGATTACACTGGTATAGAGTTAACCAATCTTGAAGATGCTATGATAAGATAACATGAATGGTTGGAATAGGCCATAGCTTGTGATTATGTTTTGCTTAGATAGGTTATAGTGCTTGATTACAGATCGAACTAAGCTATGTTGTGTTAAAACAAAGGCAGTGATTCTCAATACAACACTGATTCATTATCTATGAATTTGTTTATATGACTGTATTCATCATATTCAAACATTATTGGATTATGATTATGTTCATAGTTCATGTTAGTCATGTAAGCTTAATATTGATATACAGTAAGATCAAATAACGATAACAACATATCAAACACACATCATTTTACCTTTGTATTACTCTTAGTTATTACTATGGATTCAATACTATCTATATTATGCTTATACTTATCCTTGTTACACATCATAGAACATGAACAAAGATTCTTGTATGAGTCATAACTCTGTATTATGTTGAGATCATAGAAGCATAGAGTAGAGTATCATAAGCTAAATAAAAAGGTTGTGTTGTATTTTTATTAGTATTGAGTTAGAACCAATCTCATGAATATGAAAAGGTATAAGAAGTGTATACCCATAACATATGAGCACAACCAGTATAGGTCTTATTCATATCCTATACTAAGAGTAGGACCCTAATCAATAAGAGTGCAACATCAGTGTCATTATGTATTGAATATGATGGCATTCCTTCTAAGCAAAGAATGTAGTGTAATTCAGTTTGTTCACAGGGCTTGTTGTGATCTCATATCATATAATCTCATTACTTCATCATGTTCAACCCTATACAATTAGCTGGTATGATTACAATGGGTTTGATTCATGTTTCTATACACTTACTTTATCCCTATTGTTTCCATGATACTGAGCTTGTTAGACTAGCTAATACACTAATCACTATGTTGTAATTAATGGGAAACATACACTTATAGGGAGAATACATAGTATTTTAACTCTGCTTAAATATGGTATTGTAATCATGTCTATTACTAAAAGATTAGATACGGTATATGTAATGATATATTAGTAATAACAAGTATGATAAGTTGTATACCATTACCTATATAAGTAATATGGATCTGTATTAACTAATGGAAATGCTTCTATGATTTAGATAGTCTATGAATTTTGTATGTTCACTGTATTATAGCTCATTATTATGAATATAATGATTACCCTTGATATTGTGATAATACATGAAGCTTCATACTAGCTAATTATGGAAAAGTAACAAGTAAGTAACCTTGATAAGTTGTACACAGTATGCTTGATCCTTACTAATTATAGAATACACTGTAGATTAGCATAGGGTTAAGCTTGAATACTATACATATCCAAGTAACTTCATTATTCACACTCTTTCTCTATCATGTAAACTAACTGTATTGATAGACTAGTATGTACTATAACTAGGAGTGATGCCTAGCTTATCTCCAAGTAATACTAATGATTCAGGGAATTACAATGGAAACAGATTAGGCATAGGATAGTTAAAGATCATAAGCTAACAGAAGCAGAGACCTATCATATTTACGTAATATAAGAACAGGCATGGTCACACTGTATTACTATCGATCTAGTTATATGAGAATAGTGACCAGTACTCTTCTATATCAATTCCACATGTTCTAACTATCATATATTATGGGATTCCTTATCCTTATTACTCATATTGAATAGTATAAATAGAGATACTAGTATAAGAAACACTATAACTATACTAGTGGCATAATTAACAAGGGTCTTACAAAGGGTATACTCTTATCCAATACATATGGGTTTTACTTACTCTGATTAAGTGAGAGCTAAAGCAATAGAACTAGCTTCATATCTTACCCATATGAGCTATGTGAATAGTATGATATAGGTAAGAGTGTAGAGTTTGATTCTAAGGTATAGGCCACTAATATCTGTATGATCTCCATGGAATACTATGGCTATTATATATACTACCCTGTATCAAAGTATGCATATAAATTCCCCTTGTTCATATGTTACCATATTCATCGGTAAATCTCAAACAAGTCCTCAGGTTTGGTATTACTATTATCTATACCATATAAGCAGTATGTTCATGTCTATCACCTATACCTACCAAATTGACTCCTATTTTGTGCTAGAAGTTACTGTGTTCACTAGAATAAAGGTCAATGGTAGTAATAATAACATAGACTTATAAGTCACACTACAAATCGTACTTTGAATTACAACAAGAGAGAATAGAGCTATACATGGTGTGTTTCCATATTATTTAAGATCAAGTTGTTATTATGATAGCTTACATGATTTGATTATTATCATTAGTAGTATCGATTTTAGTTATATTACCTTTATTAGGGAAACTATGTATATGGTGTGTACAACTTATTCAGATAAAGCACAGATAGCTATGGGATTCAATAAGGACATAACAAGTGAAGCTTAAGAATATCATAGGTAAGAGATTGGTTAAGTTGAATAGGAGAACATAGTCCTTACTAACATGATCTCAATATAATAGGTATGATCGAAACTATCAGATAAACAAGAAAGTCCTTGTATATGGACAGGGCCGAATATGGCCCTGTCAACATTCTAAACATAAATTTAAATTCTAATTTTTAACAAACATTTTTACACTATCAATTTTAATTTCCTAATCTAAATGTACTTAGACTAAATGCCCACAACTCCAAAGTCCACCCGCCCGCAGCTCCAACGTCCGCCCACCCACAGCTCTAATGTCCACCAAACCGCCTGTCCATCCACCTGTAGTAACGATGTGCAACACCAAACACCAAACTATATCACCAACACCAAACGGTATCAACTAACCAACAATTGAGGAAAACTATAATAGGCGTGATGTGCGGGTAATATATAAACATTTTTTTAGCCGAAAGATATTTCGGCCAAAATATTCTTTTGGCCGAAAGATTCTTTTGGTCAAAAAGATGTTACTGGATGAAAAATATCTGTTCAGCTAAAATTGTACACGAAAATTGAGCGCTCCGTCATGGTACTGTTCGATTTGACGTTCAAAGGTTCAGCTGAAACATGTTTTGGTCAAAAAAGTAGCACTTTCGTCTGAAAAAAAATATTAGTTCGGCCGAAAAAGGGTCTTTCAGAATTTTGGAGACCTGATTCTCACGAAAGTGTTACCCACCTTCATGAATTCACCCTAGTCTTGAATTGATCTAATTATTCCTCTAATTCTACAAAATGTGCAAGCAACCATTTTTGTTAGAATTATACATGTTGTAAAATTTTGTCAAATAATGCTACAGGTCCTTTTATTGCTCATTTCATGAAGATTTATATCAGAGTTATCTAAATTATAATAATTCCAAGTTATTTTCCTTTGTATCATATTTCCAATGACTATTCTTGTGCCTCAATATCATATTTCAACTAAAAGTTATGGCTTCCTGGAAAAATCCATTTTCACCCCATTTATGCATTTTCTCCATTTTGGTGCAATTTTATTGGAAGGACAACTTCCATCAACTGCAAAAGAAAATATATCAAGAGCCAATAAAAATTATGTATTGGAAACTGATAACACTCATGATGGTGAAAACATATAAATATTCATATTAGAAATATGTTTCTCTAGTAAGATTCTACAATAATTTGAAATCTGAAACTTTGTCCTTTTACAATTTTTTTCTAGACTTAGATTTTTTGGAAACACTAGCTATCTCTCAATCTGTACACTTCTGGAAAATTTCCAATAAACCAAAGTTGTTTGTCTTGATGAGTATGAAAAATGTTGAATAATTTAAATTTTTCATTTTTGTTATGAGTATGCAGTGGCCCATGTTTGTCTTGTTTGTCTTGATGAGTATGTAGTGGCTCATGCTTGTCTTGTTTGTCTTGATGAGTATGTAGTGGCCCATGTCACCAGTAGGTCCCCTCTTCACTGCCAACATCCACCTAGAGCATGTACATAGGTTGCAAGGATGGGTGAGTCCCATCCCACACCTTACCTTTGGCATGCAAATAACTTTTCCCCATCCCATATCTAACAGAATAGATCAAGAGCAATCATCAATCCATGATGATTTTGTATCGCCAAAGTGATCAAGGGTTAATGACCCTCTGTGATGCGATGGAAGTTTTTTTCCATGCGACATGGCATATTCTGATAGGTTTCACATCACCAAGAGACATTTCAAAAACACTCCCTTTGTGATGCAAAATTGCTTACCGATACCACTCATTGTATCAGGTTGCCACTCCACTGAGGCCTGCCACGATGGTCTACCACCCTGCCACTGAGGCCTTCCACCTTGTCGTCGAGGCTTCCCAACATGGCAGCCCGCGTCAGCATGACCACATCACTTGACATTTTGCCTCCACATTACCACTGACGTCATGTATGAAAAATCCCCAAATTTGCCAAAATTTATAACTTTTCAAAATTTTTAATAGACTTATTTCAAAATTGTAGCTAAGTTTGTCATGAAATTCTCGACCCCACAACTTTACTTCTAGCTAGGACTCTACAAAAAATGACCTGTAAAATGGCCCATATGGCCCGAGTGTTGTAACCATGTTCTGATACCAATATGTGACATACCGATATCCATCTGTCTAGGCCACAACTATAACATACTGACTTCTCGGGTACTTGTAAATTCACCTTCTTAGGAAAATTCAATCTTTTTTACCAATATTTAATTAATCAAGAAACATGATACCAAAGAATGCAATTGACAAGAATATGATAAACCATAAAATAAATGACTAACATGCAATGCACAACAATAACAACAAGAATGCACCATATAAATGTTTGCCCACATTTGTTGTTAAACCAAAAGGTCAACCTGAAAAGACTGGCTGAGCCAACCTAAATTTTCTCGCTTAGTTGTCGAACAAAAAAAATTCATATATCCTCATTCCTAGAGAGTTAGAGGGAATTCCATATACCATTGTAAAGGTCTTGGAATAATATTTCCAACCATATAACCTATGCTCCCATTTGAGCTAGGTATCTAGGATAAAAATTCCTTCAAAGATAGGGTATCCAAACTGAGCATCAAAAATCCAAAAAAATATTTCCAAAAATTTCCATATTGCAATATTTATCTTAGAATTTCTTAGTCTCTCCCTATATTTGACATCAATGACAACAATATTTTCAAAATTATCCCCCTTTTTCATTGATGGCAACCCTTAGTCAATTCTGATACTCCCCCTTATCTACAACTTTCCTTGTGTATAAAAATATTTTTCTATTTGCAACTTCTCCCCTTTGACATTAATGGAAAAGGGTTTTGTCCCCCTAAGTTTGTGCTTCCCCTTACTAAAGAGATGAGAGAGATATCACTCCCAAATTCTGTTCTATACAACATTTTTCTTATTTGACTTCATCAAATATGTATACATCGCTTGAGGTTCTGTTTGCATTTTCCACTAGTCTTCCTGAAGCTTCTTTCCTTATCTCACACCCTTTAGAATGAAATGTGAAGTTGTAACCTTGATCACACATTTTACTAACACTTAGAATATTATTCTTTAACCCTTCAATATACAAGAAATTCTCTATCTTAATATTTCCATTATTAATCCTAACTGTACATTTTCCAACTATCCTTGTAGAACCATTATCTTCAAAAGTAACATCGCCTCCTTTTTCTTTATTGAAGGTGACAAACTTGGCCTAGTCCCCTGTCACGTGTTTTTAACATCCACTATCAATGTACCATTGGTTCCCTTTATTTTGAGCATAAAGTACAAGTCCACACTCTTCCTTCTATCATTCTTCTTGCTTCCTTTTCCACAATTTTATGTATTCTTCACTATGCTTGGCAAGAACAACTTATTCCCTCTTTATTATGTTGCTTCTACACTCATGTGTTGTGTGCCCATAGTTATTTCACTTATAACATTCAACATTGTAATCAAGTAGGGAAACAAATTAATTGCAGTTTTTATCGACAAAGTCATGAGAACTCCTAGTTTTGTTGCTCACGTAATAATTTTTTGTGGTTTTATAATAACCTTTGTTTAAATCTCTCACATGGTCACTTACTTCATAAGCTCTACAATATATTTCTTTATGACAAAAATTATTGGAAGAAAAACAATATCCAAGAAAGATATTTTGGTATCGGTTTTTTAAAGGCATTCTTGGTGGAACAACTCTTCTGAACTCATTCTTGTGAGAAGAACCAGATTTATGCTGGTCATCAATTCCTTTCTTACTTTTTCTTTCATTGTTGATGGGGCCTTTGAGAATATTAACATAGCTTTTAGGTTTTTCTTCATTTTCCTTTTTTGATAGATTTGTGACCTTAGTGCTTGCAACTCCCTTAGGGTTATTTTGATTTTCGTCATAGCCAAGAATTGTCTTGATGAATGGTGACCTTTTGAAAATGAGAATATTATCTAATATTTCAATACTCTTTCCAAACTTAAAGCTTCTATTCAACTGATCAGTTATTTTCTCTAGTTCCTTTCTTAAGGAAACTATTTCAACTTCTATCTTCTTGCAATTTTCTTTTGTTTCTTTTAGTTGGATTCTCACCACTTCTTCTATCCTTTTTTTCTCTTCTAGTTGAGTCTTTAGAATGATAATTGTCTTCTATGTTTCTTCAAGATCATGATCCTCCTCTTCATATTTATGCAATTTCTCTTTCTACTTTCTATTTGTTTCCTTGAGTTTTTCTATTTCTTCTAAGGCACTAATGAGTTATGCTTCAAGATTTACTTCCCCATCAATTCCTTCTTCTTCTTCTTCTTCTAATTTTTCTTTCTTATTGTCTTATTTTTTTTATCAATAGACTTTCTATCCATGGCTATGAAGAGAAATTCTTCTTTGTCAATATCATAAACATATCCATCACTTTCTTCAGACGAGCCACTATCCTCTCTAGAGTAAAAACTCTTCTTCTTATTATATTTTCATTTTTTGTGTCTATAAGGTTTGCTTCTATTGTTATTTTCTTATTTAACATTATTTTCCTCATCATCATTGTCTTCCCATTTTTCATATGGAAATTTAGCAGCAAAATTCCCTACTCTACTACAATTAAAACATATGAAGGGTAGCTTACCTTTGTGTTTGTTAGATTTTTTTTTTAGCTTTCTCACAAATTGTGCTTATTTTATATATGATTCATGGATGGAACAATCACATAATTTATATCCTTTCATCTTATTTGACACTTTGAAAGATGATTCCTTTCATGTTGGCTTTTCTTTTTTGGTCCTGGTGTTGGATTTTCTTTTTCTATCCTCATCTCATATGCAGTGAGAATCCCATGTAGGTTATCCATCGTTAGTTTCTCCATATCCTTAATTTCTTCAATGGTAGATACCTTGGCATCAAATATCAAGGGGAGAGATATCAACACCTTTTGCAAAATCATTGTCTCTTAAACCTTCTCACCAATTCCTCTGATGGTGTTGACAATTTCATCTACTTGAAAGAAATAGGCTGCAAATTTTCCTTTGTTTTTCATTTTCAAACTCTCGAACTATCTTTTATGATTTGGGAGATTCTCCTTCTTCAAATTGTCATCGTCTTCATATATGTTTTGAATTTTGTCCCAAATTTCTTTTTTTTTTATCCACAATGCATCGCCTTGACAAACTCAAATTATGATAGACCACACAATATGACATTCATGGATTTTTCATTATGTTCACTAAGTTTCTTCCCGACCACATTTGTTGGTTGAGTTGTTGGGGCTTTATAACCATTGTTGGAAGCAGGACGACTCAGAAATAAATGCAATTTTGGGAATAAAGGCATGCACGACGAAAGAGACAACTGGAAGGAAGAGAAGCACACGTGCATGCATGGAAGACCTAACAACGTTAGGGTTAGGGTTTTTGTAATACATTGTA
>JASDQU010738380.1:47338-63155 GCA_032191745.1 Picea mariana | reverse complement strand
ATATATATATATATATAGATAGATATATAGATATATATATAGATAGATAGATAGATAGATAGATAGGGGGGTGAAGAGAGAGTTAAAGAGTTTTGATTTATGGAGTGTTACTCACGTGGGAAGAAGTAGCTAGTCGGTAACACTATTGTAATCTGATCCAATTTTGTAAGTTGTTGAGTTGTAGAGGGTCAGAAGGGTAGATCTCGAGGGTTATATAATAGGTCTAGGAGCCTAGTGTGATCTAGTCTGCCTCATAATAGATCTCGACCCGACTGAGAACGAATTGTAAAGCGCGTGACGTTGTAGTTTTGGAACTACCATAATAAAAGAGCTACATAGTCATATCTTTGTGGACGTAGCCCAGGGGGGGTGAACCATCGTAAAACTTTTGTTATGTGATTGAATTCTCGTATTTATTTTACTTTCTAGGAGTAGATGTTAGAATGATGGATGAATGAGCTAATGAATTTGATTACATTACATGCATAATTGGGAATGACAGTATATTTTTTTAATATTTAGATAGGATTCACAATGCGCACTTCACAGATCCCCATTCAGTCCCGTAATGCAAGCACTTGAGTATTGTAGTCACTCATTAAGACTATCTCGGGTGTGACTGCACAGTGCACTCTGTGCGTTGTGTTGCCTTCTGGTTTGCCAGGAGGGAAGATAGTTTTAGAGGCTTCGTTGGATCCCTAGTAGACCTAAACCTAGGTCAATCATGCTAAAGGTATAACTCAAATAAAAAAAACAACAAATGGTTCCATTGTCGATTGGAAAAACATAGGATTGAGTGGATTCTATTTGTTGAAGATCTATTAAAAGAAGGTAAGATCTGGGAAAGGCGAGTCAAAATAATATCGAATCAGACAATGAGAAGGTGAGAAGAATGAGTGGCTAGAAGGGGATGTTGAGACCGTGGAATCCCTTAAAAGAAAAGATCGAAAGCTGATTAAAGACAAATGAGCTATATTTTGTGCATAAAGATAATAGAAACCCTAGAGTAACACTGCCTAAATATCTTGAGAAGTATGTGTTTACCAATCTGCATGAAGTCTTTTTCTGTGATTTTCCACACTTATTATAAGAGTGGATATTGAGTTTGAAGGATAACCACGTAATGAATCAGATCCAAAATTTAGAGAGAACCTCAGTTCAGATCGCATGGTTACGACAGATGAATATCAAATTCACCCGTGTAGTATATTTTTGGCTCAATAGTATTGTAGTAGGCTTTATAACGTAATTTGCAGTAGATAACGTGAAGTCATACAATGCAGCAGAGCAAGATTTTCTACGTGGGCCTCGAGGAAGGTATATTAGATTGTTGTATACTTCTATTAAGATATTTCTCTATAAAAAAGGTGTAATGACAATGGAATTAGATAGCTAAACTTCCTTGCATGCATGGGGGAAGCGGGGAAGCACTAACAGAAAAAGGAGAAATGGAAGGAGAAGTGGATAAAGGAAAGAAGGAGGAATCCTTGGACCCAATCATGATGGACGACGACCATATCAAGAGGATCATGGTGACAGCTGGAAAGACATGCAGTGGAGTCCCCTACCAATACAAGGTGAACACCAAGAAGAGAGTTGTAGCCACGAGGGAAGGCTTGGCCAATGATGAAGAGGAGGTAGAGGATCTTCGTGCTATGGAGCAGATTGAGGAAATCTTGTGCACAACATATGAGAGGAAGACAAGAGGTCCAATAGAAGGCATCAATCCTATCCATATTAATTTTAGTGTGGAACCCATAAACCCATGTACAACCAACACTCCAAAAAGAACACCACCATTTCGGAAACTAAATTTTGGGAGAAGGAAGATAGAAGGAAGTACATCTACACAAGGAACAACAACTGGGGGAGCCAGTTCAGGAAGCATTAGTCCAGTATATACACCACGCGGAGGTAGTAATGAAGAATTAATGATGGCAGGTTATGATCCCACCATCAGGTTACCAGAATTCAAAGGAGAAGCGTCGGAGGACTCGGAGAAGCACCTGTTTATCTCTGAAAAGATCTAGGAATAAAAACAAATCATAGATGAGGACTCTAAACTTGCACAACTAGCTATCACACTAATGGATCGTGCACTGGATTGGTATATGATTTTGGCTACAAACAACCCATCAAGGACAACCCGAACGATCACGGATATCAAAAAGTTGTTGATAAATGAGTTTCATAAGCCAAGTTCAGAGGACTAGTACATGAACAAGATGATAGAAATTAGATAGAAAATAGGATTATATGTATGGGAGATCGACCAAAGATTCAAGTGACTGAAAGGAAAGTTGAAATATCTCATGACACATATGCAACACAGGCACCTGTTCATCAACTCACTATTACCACACTTAAAATATCCACTACGACAACAGAAGTTTCAGAAACAGGTAGAGGCTCTAAAGGCAGCCCTACAAATAGAGGAAAACCAATATCAGAAGATTGATCTAGCCATCGAGGAGTTGAAGGAGGATCTAAAGAACTTAATGTTCTAGCTAAACCAGAACAAAAGTAAGGACAAATGAGAAGTTGTTTGGTGTACCACATGCATGACGAAATGAAACCATAAGAATGAATGCCCAACATTCGCACAGTATATGGCAGCAGGAATGCCAAATCCATTACCAATAGGAGGAATATGGTGCGAAATTTGCAAGAAATAGGGACACGATCCATATCACTGCCCAATGATGCAAAAGTAACAGACAGTCCCAAAAAGTTGATACTGCAACTTTTGCAAGTCGGTAGGCCATGATGACAAAGACTGTAGAACCATGTAGTTGATGAGAGAAAGGACATCAAATGCATATAGGGTGAAGGAAGAAATGATGATCGAGAAAGCCACACCTCATTTTAACCAAGTACCAGCCCCATACAACATTACACAACTGCAATATAATACTGCACAACAACCTTATAACACAACACAACCATAGTACAACGCAATGCAACCCCACTACAATACCGCATAGTATAATCAAGCACCTCAATATAATGCATCACGAGGGGATCGAGCTAGCTACAGAGTTGGAGGACGAGAAAGAAGAGGCTTTGGAAGAGGTAGAGGACCAGTGGTATGTCAAAACTGCCAACAACTAGGACATTATGCAAGAGAATTTCCACTTCCACTAGTGACTTGTATTTATTGTCGTGCATCATATCATGACATGGAAGAATGTCCTACATTATTAGGGAAGATCCAGGAAAAGAGGAATCAGAACAATCAGAATATTCAATGGATTTTAGCATAAATGAGGGATGAAGGAAGAAACATCAACATAGTTACATGTGGAGGAGCTAAAACATGAAATGAGGCAGTACGACAAGAGCCAATACAACACCAATGGGTAAAGAAGAATGTTGAACCAAGGAAGCAGTTCGATGCACAGAACGAGAAGGAAACATTTAAGCAAGCCGAACAAGAATTTTTTAAGCCTAACATCGTGTCAACCGCAACCGTGCAACATAGCAAGGAAGTACCAAAGTATGAGATGCCTCCATCGTTGAATCATACCAAAGAAGTGCATCCCCTGGAACAAGTAAGTACAATCAAAGGATTTTTACAATCATGTGTAAAATTACTAAATGATCCATCCTCTATAAAAGTATTACAAAATATATTAGAAAAATGTAGCATAGAGACAGAAGGAAAGCTAGAACAGAAAATAGTCAATCACCTACATACAAGGAGAAGAACAAGTAGGGAGTTTAGTCTGAATGCCAACATTGGAGATTTCAACATGGGAGATATCATACTAGATCTAGGATCCAAAGTCAATATATTACCCAAGAATACATGGCATATTATGGGAGAGACCACATAGGATATTCACCCATTCAACTGAAATTAACAAATCAACACAAATTTCTACCAATAGGGAGGATGAAAGGAGTAACAGTAGACCTGGATGGAGTGCGCACTAAAGCTGGCTTTGAAGAAATAGAGATAATGGATGACACAACACCATATCCAACATTACTGGGATTGGATTAGGCGTTTGATAACCACGCCATAATCAACTTAAAGACATGAAAATGACCTTCGAGTCGGGAGAATACAGGGTCATTGCATGATTAGACCCTTGCTTGGACTTAGAGGAAATTATCCAGTTGTATAGAACAACTGCGCAAGATGAGGATTACATAAACCCAACTACAGATGGGATACTCAGTTGGCAGAGCATAACTTCATGTGCGTCAGACTTAGATACGGGTTTAGAGAACTGGCAACAAAGGCTACACGAATTTTCCACAAGAATATGCGCAATAATAGACCACGTCGTAACATGGGTAGGTAAATATATAAGGGAACCACTCAGTTTCCATGGGGTAAACGATCTAGAAGAATTCTTGACATGTTACAAAGATGAAGTGTTAGAAAATTAGAGACTGTTAGCACTAGATATAGCACTCAAGGCTGCACCCGCAAGATGGTGGGGTGCACACAAGAAAAAAATCAAGGACCGGTACCAATGTAAGTGGTTATTGCACATAATATTTGGTGCAGAATAGAGAAGCAAACAACAATAGACGTATGATGGACAGGGTGCACCAGCGGAACACTTGGAGAAGTGCAGAGTGTTGTGGAAAATGACACCCCCAAAGGAATGGCCTCATCATTTCGTACACACATTAGAGGGAATCTGAGCAAACTGGTATACAGACCAGGAACTACGTAGAGGAACTACGAGCTGGACAGTACTACGAAAGAACTTTAGAGTCACTTTCTCATTTGAACATGAGAACCACAACATAGATACAACACTTAAACAAATAAGAGGGGTGATATTCATTAAGGAACCATAAAGTCAAACTCATAACAGAGGAACAACAACAGAACAAATAAACAGTGAAAGCACTATTGTCATGCTACCATGTGCAGGAACAAGTACTAGATGAAAACGATCCGCGCGATATTCAGATTGAGGAAGCTGAAGGAAAAAGAGAAGTGGAAGGTCCACCTCTAGAATCAGAAGTAATTGTTGCTCCAATTAAGGTAAATAAAGTCATCATTGAGACATATGAGAATCCCAAAATGGCCAGCATTGGAAACTACTGGGATAAGCAAACTGTGGAAATCATAACAGAGTTACTGCGTGAGTACAACGACCTGTTCCCCACAACGTTCACAGAAATGAAGGGAATAGTAGGAGAGCTAGGTGAAATGAAGATACCACTCAGAGTTGAGGCAAGACCGATCAGACAATGACCATACAGACTAAATCCAATATATAAGAAAAAAGTCAAAGCTGAGATCGATAGGATGCTCAAAGCTCGAATCATAGAACCTGTGAGAAGAATAAGAATGGATAAGCTCGATGGTAGTTTAGGAGAAAAAACAAGGCGGTATAAGAATATGCATCGACTTGAGGAAGTGTAATGATGTGTTCCTACATGACCCATTCCCTACACCATTCACGGATGAGGTGTTGGAGAACGTAGGAGGACAAGAATTTTATTCATTCACCGATGGATTTTGAGGATAACATCAGATCAAGATAGCACCAGAAGACAGATACAAGACCACTTTTTCTACAAAATGGGGATCCTACCAGTACATAGTCATGCCTTTTGGACTGAAAAATGCACCAGTAATTTTCTCCATAGTAATCATTGCTGCTTTCAAAGAATTCATCCATCAGTTTCTAGAAGTATATTTGGATGATTGGACAATGTACAACCTGTTGAAGGATCATGTAGAGGTGTTGCGATTGATGTTAGAAATATGCAGACAATGCCAAATATCATTAAACATCAAGAAGTGCATATTCGGAACACCGTTTGGGATACTATTGGGCCATATAGTATGCAAGCAAGGTTTACTAGTAGATCCTGCCAAAATTGTTGCAATAGTTAACTTTCCACCACCAAAAATAGTTAGTCAACTAAGAGTGACATTGGGACACAAAAGATACTACAAAAAATTTATAAAAGGGTACGCACAGATCACCGCGCCAATTGAGAAACTGTTAAGGAAAGATACAAATTTCCAATGGAATGAGGATTATCAACATGGTCTAGATACGCTAAAAGAAAAGATGGTAACCGCACCAATACTAGTATTCCCAGATTGGGAGAAGACATTTCACGTACACATAGATGCATCGGTCATAACACTTGGAGCTATTCTGGTGCAACCAAGAGAAAGAGAATTGGATCACCCTATATCATTTTCTAGCAGAAAACTGTCAGAATCGGAACAAAACTACAACACTACAGAGAGGAAAGGCCTATTTATGGTCTACGTGCTTCAGAAGTTCAAAAACTACTTATTGGGGAAACATATCAAGATGTTCACAAACCATTCAATCCTCAAATACCTAGTCAACAAGCCAATGCTAGGGGGGAGAATTTTCAAATGGCTACTGTTGTTTCAAGAATTTGATTTTGAAGTAATACTCAAGCCAAGGAAGCTGAACATAGGACCTGATCACCTGTCAAGGGTCACAAACGGGGAGGAACCTACAAATTTAGAGGACAACTTTCTAGACTCATAGTTATTTTTAGTCCAGATTGCCGATGAATACTTTGTAGAAATTATCTAGTACTTGAGTACAGGGACTGCACCATAGGAATATAACACTATGTAGAAGAAGAACTTAGTAGACCAGGTTGCAGACTATCAGCTGATTTCAATACACTTATACAAAATGGGCACAGATAGCATCTTGAGAAGATGTGTGTTAGAACATGAAAGACAAAGGATCTTAGCAGAATCCCATGAGGGAATAGAAGGAGGACATTACGCAGGCAAAGCTACCACACATAAGGTATTGTGTGCAAGACTATGGTGGTCAACCATTCACAGAGACTCAAAATAATACTGCAAGAAATGCGATGTATGTCATAGGGTTAGTAAACTTAATCGAAGGGGTGAGGGGCCCCTACGACCACAAGTAACTTTGCAGGTGTTCGATAAATGGGAAATAAATTTTGTGGGAACAATTAACCCACCAGCCAAAAAGACCAGAGAAAGGTACATCCTCACCGCGACAGAATACCTAACAATATGAGCAGAAGAAACACTAGTCAAAGATTGCATCCTAGAGACAACAACATACTTTCTATTTGAGAAAGTGATCACTATATTTGGTTTCCCAAGGATTTTTTGAGTGACCAAGGAAATCACTTCATAAACAATACTATTAAGGCTATGACTAAATAATTTGAAGTCCATCATCAAAAGAGTACACCATATCATCCACAAGAAAATGAAACAATAGAATCCTTTAACAAAAATCTTGAAAATACACTAACGAAGATCTATAATGTTAATAGGGATGATTGGGATCTAAAAATACCAGCAGTATTTTGGGCATACAGGACCACATGCAATAAGTTGACAGGACACGCGCCATTCAAATTGGTATATGGACAAGAAGCAGTGGTGCCACTAGAATTTTTGGTATCCAGTCTGCGTGTAGCATCAATTACGAACATGACAGAATGAGGCACAGTACAAGATAGGCTAAATCAATTGATGATCATGGAGGAAGATAGGATCCTAGTAGGATTCCACCAACAAGTTCAGAAATCAAGGGACAAATCTTGGCATGACAGACATATCAAGAGGAAAAATTTCAAGGAAGGATACTTAGTGTTGATGTATGACAGTAAATCCCTTCGACACCCAGGAAAACTCAGAATTCACTGGTTAGGACCATACGAAGTAAAAACTATCACAAACGGGGGAGATGTACAATTGAAGGACTTAAGCGACACAGAAATCAGAGGGATGATCAATGGGAGCCAATTGAAGCTATACAAGTACAATCAACCACCCACAACTTGAAAGTCACCGCGCAATAAAAAAAAAAAACAACAACAAGATATAGTGCAGGACATTAAAAGGTAAGAACAGAGGCATAATCTATCAAAAGTAGAAGTAGCATGCACACTCGACAATGCTTGACCAATGGAGACAAGGCCAATAGTCACTACAAAGCGGAAACAAGCGAGAAAGGAGGATATAGAAAAAGAAGCTTCAATTGACGACGGCTATCTGAATTGAATGCCAGAAATGATTGATAGGATGTCGCATTAATCACACCAACTGGGGATGGCAAGGGAAATCAATGGAAATTACAAGGGAACCGATGGTTGAATTAAAGCATAATCACAGTAACATCTCTGACAAGATTTACATGGAACCGATATAAAGCAAGCATGCGGGAGTGGAAAATTTATTGTGTAATCGAAGAAAGCACAGAGTGATAGAGCATATGAAGCAGATATTGTAGGTTGCAGAGGTTGCAGAGGCCACTAAGCTCGGTGAGCGAAAACTTTACCACCATGGCACCACCCAAACAGGGAGAACTGATCCAAACTGCCATACAACCCCGAAGTAGTACCAGAACACAATCATAACCACAGGGAAGTGAACAATAACCATCCCAGCCCCTAGAAGTCATCAATGTGGATGAAATTTCATTGTCAGATACAACACCAGGAATCCCCACACCCATTGTGGAGGAAACCTAGGATATGACACCAACAAATATGGACATTGATATACCAGAAGAGGGACAAGGCCAACAGGATGAGGACATAGACAACCAAGTGCAACCCAAAAACCCTATAGAGTCCCCGAGAGTCAATGGGACAACTCCAAATTAGGAAGAAATGACCACGCCAGAAATATCACAGACAACCATGTCAGAATAGATACAAGAGGGAGCAATGGAAGATGTCACTGACCGACTAGAGGAGTATGTCTAAGAAGGAATAATGGAGGTTGGAACGCCGAGTCAGACACCACAGCGAAAGGGAAAGGAGACAATACCTAGGTCAATGCACAGGAAACCCTCCGCAGCCATTGTCTTGTTGTGCATTCAGGAAGGGGTACGTGTACGAGCAAATTTGTTAGGCCACGTAGATAAATTGAGGTAATGAGACCATGATTTAATGGACATGGACAACTTCCCAGATTTCACCAAGTGAGTCTACCTACAGACTGTGGGTATAGGACTCTTTGGTGAACCAATTAATCAACCAGTCCAGTGGGCAGAARGACTAGTTAAAACTAGGATTCTAGGTCTGTTGGACCTACCACACTTTGGGAGAGGCCAGTACTCAAACAACTGCATTAAGCAGCTGATGGAAGTTACACATGGAGGATACCTATGGCTAGATCAACTCATCTCCATAAACGTAGATCTCATYGCATGCAACAGAGGGTTGTCATCACGAGGTGAGGATCCTGCACAGTTATTGGATGACAAAACAAAGGAGAAATCATTGGCCGAGGAGATGAAGAAGAAATACGGCACCGAAAGGGGGTCATGTGGAATCATCATCTGGCATATTAGTGAAGGCATGACAAGAATGGCCACAAAAATTATGGCATGCAAATTACTCAGGAAATGTCGCAAGGAGGAAGTCTCGATCGGGGTTGTTGCAACTGTATCACAATGTGCCGAGGGCACCACACTTAGCTGGGCCCCTTATTTTTTGAATCTGTTCCTAGACGACTGGAAGGATGCACAGGATCTGGGGACATAATTTCATTATTCATGGCTACTCATCCTAATAGTTGTGATCGGATGGAAGGATCCAAAGTATTCATTTTTTGTCACTAGGCCCACTCCCTTCCATGGAGCACGATACTTATCGCTCAAGGCCGCTTCAGACTCCAATAACAGAAAAGAGAATGAAGTTATATTAGAATGTTATCTCTGTGAAATACAGGACACCATCGCCAACACTTGGAGGGTAACACCGGAAGAAATCACATAGTATCAAGGCATAGCCAACTTCAAAGCTACTTGACATGCAATGTGGATCCAGGCACGGAAAGATCCCAATAATCAATGGCTACAACTGTGCTACTACATCACGCAGGCGTATATCGAGATGGCCATTAAGGATTGGGAAGATGACTGGAGGATTCCATTCCTCATTCGAGAAGTACCCGCAGAGATAGAGGAGGAGGAGGAGGTAAGATAGGAACAAACATAGCTCGAGGAAGTAACAGTGCCCAAGAATCTCAAGGAAGTAATAGTGCCCAAGAAACCAAGGATAGGTCAGAACAAGGAACAAAAGAAAAAAGGGGGACATCCAAGACAGACACCCAGAAAGGGAATAAGAACAACACACAGGCACCCCAGGTATAGTAGAAACAAGATGAGGCAACACAGGGATAGTAGAAAGAGGCCAATCATCCAAACGAGGGGTGCGCACAAGAAGGTGAAGGCACACAGAACACCCCCAGAATACACAATTACTAAGGATGATGTGGACATGATGGCCCAAATGATCCAGGATTGCACAGTCGAGGATTTTGAGAATGTTGTGTGCCAAAGGGATAGAATTGAAGAAGAGTTGTCACACATACGACAGCTCCTCAGGTAGCTTAGGGAAGTGCAGGAAACCGATAGCAGTGTAGAAATGACCCCATTAAGATCTCAGATAAGAGGTGAAGTTGGATCAAGTGAGCAGAACAGGATCCAGATGACAACCCAGTCGAGCTCAACATTTCACGTCACACCCAGCATGCTACGCATGGATGAAATCATGGGGAAGACACCCCTAAAGGACTTGGATCAACTACAGTTGATATTGACGTGGATACCAACCAAGTCCTTGTACAAACTACAAGTCAATGTTACACAGGAGGTATAGTCTTGTGCACACATAAATACAATGGAATTGAAGTAGACAAAGGACAATAGAGACAATATGGAATTGATACTCGAGAAGGCTAAGATTGAGACCAAAGAAAAGAAGGACTGCATGAATGGGCTGGAGAAGAAAGTGGTTGTAGCTTACGAGAAAATCCTAAATAACGTGTAGACGACTGAACTCACAGTGACATATAAGATTGATCAGATTGTGCAGACAATCAATTAATACCAACAAGATATTGAGCATCTTTGGGAGAAACTAACACCTACTACTCCACCAAAGGTGAAGGAGAAAAGAAAACAAGAGGCAAAAATGAAGCTAAAGGAGATAGAGCGACAAGTCCACATGGTGGCCGACTTCTTTGAGAAAGAAGCATAGCTCTGGATGAAGCTAGAAGAGGATCTGTAGGTCCATTAGTGGGACTAGGAAGGAAAAAGGATAAGTGCATCTATCGAGGACCTCAAGCAGAGGCAAAAGACAATGTCGATCATAAAGCGCGTTAAAGGAGCGCGGGACATGAAAAAACTGCAGGAAGAACTCATAGCTATGTAGACACAGATAAAGGAGCATCAAGCTCAAATGGAACCTCTCCAGGAGCGAGCAACGGAGGTCATTTCAAAGGCAGAGGAAGCCAAAAAATATATGGCACAAACCCAGGTAGAATGCGCAAGGATGGTCAACAATGAGATTGCAGTGCAGGGACTAGACGCACTCAAGGAGTAGACCGCGTAGGCCCAAACGAAAGCAACTGAGATCATGGAGAAGTTCCAAGCAATCGCAAGGGAGATAGAAGAAGAACACAAGGGTTATGTGGCTCAAGACGAGCCACATGTTAGTGTTGGGGGCCTATTGGAAGCAAGATGAATCAGAAAGAAAGGCTATTTTGGGAAGAAACAAATGCACAAGGAAAGCAATAGTTGAAAGGAAGAGTAGCATGCGCGCATGCATGGAAGACTTAACGATGCTAGGGTTAGGGTTTTTGTAATACATTGTAATGGTTGATGAGCCAAAAATGTATAGACATAGATACTTACGGGGGTGAAGAGAGAGTTAAAGAGTTCTGATTTATGGAGTGTTACTCGTGTGGGAATAAGTAGCTAATCGGTAACACTATTGTAATCCGATCTAATTTTGTAATTTGTTGAGCTATAGAGGGTCAGAAGGCCCCAGAAGGGTAGATATTGAGTGTTAGATCACAGGATGAGGAGCCTAGTGTTATCTAGTACACCTCATAATAGATCTCAGCCTGACTGAGAATGAGTTGTAAAGCGTGTGACACTATAGTTTTGGAACTACCATAATAAAAAAGCTAGAGAGACAGATATTTGTGGACGTAGCCCAGGGAGGTGAACCACAGTAAAAACTGTGTTATGTGATTGAATGTTCATATTTATTTTACTGTCTATGAGTATATGTTAGAATGATGGATGAATGAGCTAATGAATTTGATTACATTACATGCATAATTGGGAATGATAGTATATTGCTTTAATATTTAGATAAGATTCATAGCGTGCACTTCACAAATCTCCATTCAGTCCTGGACTACAAGAGCTTGAGTATTGAAGTCACCCATTAAGACCATCTTGGATGAGACTACACAGTGCACTTTCTGTGTTGCATTGCCTTATGGTTTACCAGGAGGGTCGATAGTTTTAGAGGCATTGTTGGATCGACCCTAGCAGACTTGAACCTAGGTCAATCATGCTAAAGGTATAACTCAAATCAACAAACCAACAACCATTCACAACTTATTGTCAAATTTCAAACCCAATATCCATTAGATAAGTCTGCATTCTTATACTCCATAATGCATAGCTTTCTTCATCAAACAATGGACCCTTATTTTTGAAGAAAGCTTCTTGACTATCCATGCATGCTGACTATCCATGCACACTCTTGAGATCTACCTTCCATTGATTAGATTGCTTCTGAAGGAACCTACTTTGATACCAATTGTTGAACTTATGCTTATACTGAGAGGGGGGGGTTTAATCAGTATAAGATATTTTTTACTTTATGTAACCATTCATCAATCATTCATTAGATGAGAAACAATAATCACATATAAACTCAAATCATAATGCACAAGGTTTTACATGGAAACTCAATTCGGAGAAAACCATAAAAATTATCTTTATAAATGTTTGTAGCCACCAACCTACTATTATAAATATTATAGTAACTAACCTAATAGAGACACCAATCTCCTTAACTAAGCACCAGCTCAGCAAGATGTAGGAACCAACCTACTGGAGACACCAATCTCCTCAAGTGAACACCAACTCAGCATCACCTATAGGCACCAACATATTGTTACAATATTTGCAGGCACCAACCTGTTGGAGAAACCAGTCCCCTTACCTTAGCACCAACTCAATAAGACTTGTATATACACCAATATAAGATCCTCATACACAAAGTACTTTTGAATTCACCTGCATGTTTCATGTTGATTTTTCTATATTAGATCGATATATATATATATATATATATGGAAGAATGTCTTCCAAATGTTTCCCAAACATCAACACTCCATCTCAATGATGGAGACATTCTTCATTGTGTCAATAATAGTTTGAATCATCCTTCATAGTCTTTGTGATCAAGCAACACACAACTGCTCCAAGTGATCTGGTAGTCTTGATGACAATCATCTAGTAGCATAAAACTACTATAGTGTGTGTTGCTCCAAGTGACATGGTAGTCTTCATGACAATCATCTAGTAACACACAGCTACTACAATGCCATCCAATAGAACATGACTGTGTTGATCAATAGTAGTACACAAATACTATCCAGTGGTACACAACCACTGCTAGTAGCACACAACTGTTGTCTAGTGACACATAGCCACTTCCAATGGTAGAAAACCATTTTAGTAGCACACATCTATTGTCCAGAGGCACACAGTCTCTGCCATAGTCTCATGACTATGCATGTGTCTCGTAGTTGTCATGCACTCAATGGAGTGTTATGTGACTAAAAGGACCATTCTTCTTAATGAGGTCGCCATCTATGCCATAGGAAGAATGTCAGTCCTTCTAGATGTTGAAATTCATGCCATGGGATACAGGGACCATTCTTCTAATCAGGTCACCACATGTGTCATAGAAGAATTTCAGTCCCATACCTTTTTATCTAATCAGGTCACCATATTTCCCATAGAGAAAATGTCAGTATTGGGCCATTTTCTGCAGAAAATGCCAGTCCATGATACATGAGCAATATGTCCAACCTGGACCACTCTGCACGGGGAGAATGTCATTTTAGTAGCACATTTACTATCCACAATGCAATAATATCAACTCTCCCTCTCAACCAAAGGAGTAATCTCCACAAGCCTCAGCTTGTCCCTGAAGTCACTAGTACATATTGTAAAAATTTTGACGTTTTATTTGCAGCGTTATGGACAAAATTGTCCATATTGTTGCAAAATAGAGGAAATTTATTAAAAAAAAAAATCATGTTGCCCGATAACGTCGGTCTTGCCACGTTGACATCTCTCTTGCCACGTTAACGTCTCTCTCTTGCCACGTTTTCCACTAGAACATCTCTCTTGCCACGTTTTCCACTGGAACGTCTCTCTTGCCACGTTTGTGAAGATATATGTCACAATTGCGACATTTTGGAAACTAGGTTTTCCCCTCCAACGGTCACCTTAGTATGTTCACCAAGTCAAAATACCAACGGTCACTTAGGACTTTTTGCCGTTGGAATTGCGACGTTACAAAATCTATAAATATGTTGCATTTGACGGATGTTGCGACAAGTTTGCTATAATAACGATGCTTCAAAAAGGGTTTTCGGGTCTTCTCGGTGAACAAAAAATAGATATTTGTTTCAGTATAAGTCTATGGGGAAGAATGTCAGAAAACATTAGAGCTGAATGGGTTCAGTGTCATTCATCATGCCATCTTCAAAATCTTACTTCTTGATCTTGTTTGCATCATAACTTTTCACCATAATATTGATCATTTCTCATTTAAATATTTCACAAAGCATGTTCTTCTCTAGTTTCTCCAATTCTTCCAATCATTTTTTAAAATATTTTGTTGTCTATATCCTCTATGTTACTTCTATTTACAAGGATAACACCTAGTTTTCTATCGACATTATTGCTTATTTGTCAAAGGTTTTTACATTTGTCATTTCTTCCATGTTGTCCTATATTCCGAGAGAATAACATCAAGTCAATTATTGTAGTCTAATCTCTTCAAGTCACATGTTTTGTGAGTATGGATGCAAATACCTTGTTCATACTCTTTGTTAGGACATTTTCGCTAGGGTAGTATGGAATACTCTTCTAATCAACAACCTTAAATATCTGATCAACCATTTATAAGTGTTTGCAAAGAAGTGGGCCCCTGAATCAAAAGATGTATGTACCAGACATCCATAGTGACATAATATCTTTTCAAACGAGAATTTGTAGCTTCTTCATGGATAGATCTATCAATCCAACAACCTGAACACCTACTCACTTCGTGAATAGATCTATGCCCATAATTACATATTGAAAGTGTCTTCTTCTTTTCTAGTACAAAAGGTCCAATAAAATAGATTCCCCAATGATCAAAATTTTTCATTAGAGGAATAGGTTTAAGTTTGTGAAAATCCCTTATCTTTGGTTTGTTTCTTACTTTTCGGCACTAGACACATTTATTAACCATTTGAAATAATCCTTAAAGATTTCAGGCCACCATAGTCTTGAACATAGGATTTTTTGGGTTGTCTTAGTAAGAGAGGAATGCCCCCCTACTATGCCAAAATATGCCTTGCTAATAATATTATTTGTTTCCAGTGGTTGCACATTTTATTTGTATACCGTTAATTTGGACTCTATATAAATTACCTACTAAATTTTTTAATTAGAGTGTCTTTTGAACTAGAATTCATCTATTTGTCATACTCATCTTGTCTAGTGCCTTTTTGTGCCACAAAAAATAATGGACATCCTCTAGATAGCCTGATGCAGGTGGAACCTTGAACATGTTAGCATTAGGAAAGTCTCCTTCCTCCTCTCCTTCAAGTTCCCTATTTCATCTCCATGACAGATAATTAGGTTTAACATTGGATTTCCTTAATTTGACACAAATTTTGAAGTCATATTCTTGGAACAACATCAACCATTGACTTATGCTTCCAGAGTTTATCGACTTGTTTACTATATATATCAAA
>JASDQU010738379.1:217739-230718 GCA_032191745.1 Picea mariana | reverse complement strand
GGTAGCTTATGTGTTAGGTGAATGATTCATTGTTGCATATTTGTTGTTAATGATTATATCTTAGATGAATGGTTGATGAAATAGATAGATCTTATTGTTTTACAGGGATGAACAAGAATGACAGATTACTTAGCATTGATGGTTGTTATAGTAAATAAATAAAGATCCCAAAGTTTAATTCCAAATCCCCACTCATTATGATGTTCCAAGCACCTAAGAGTTGTAGCCACCCATAGAACTATCTTGGGTGATACTGCGCAGTGCACCCTGTGTACTGCTTTGCCTTCTGGTTTTCCAAGGGGGGTGATTGTTTTAGAGGGTTTTGTTGGAAACCATAGTAGACCTTAACCTGGATCAGACCAAGAATGGTAGCAAGAGATAAGTAACCAATAGGCCTCATATAAATAAAGGACCTTTCCATTTCATTTGATCGTCACAACTTCTCACCTTTTGTGAGATAACACATCTGAAATTTTCGCCCTTATATTGTTATTGGCTCTTTTACCATATGCACTATCTATTGGAGGTAAAGTTTGGAGGCCTCTTTTATGATTTTTTGGATGGTACTACTACAATTAAGGTTTATTCCTGTCATCTCTTGGTGTAGTAAGTAAATTTCTGCAATTTCATTTCATGATATTGAATGTTTATGGTAATTTTTACTTGTTCATATTGAATATTTTGCTTCATAAAACCCTAATAGAGGAGCATAAGTACTTCGTCTTGTCACAATGATAATTTCATCCATAAATTTGTGATGGAAATCCTACCTATGGTTAGAATCCTAAATCCCTAAAGTTATAGAACTTTAGGATTTTGATTCTAGACTCTTGATTGTGACCTAGTTGAAGTACCTAACAAGGGAGAAAAGGTTACTAGAGCCCAGAATTGCTTGCACTCTAGAAAAACTCTTCTCCTCAAGGTTTAAACCCTAAGTCCCTAATGTGCTAGCACCTTAGAGTTAAATACCTACCTCTTATCCCTATCTCCAAATTATATTGCATTGATCTTATCAAGACTCCATAGCCCTAAGGCACTAATCATTAAGCTCTCTTGTGGTGAAAGTGATAAAAAAAAAAAAACTCTTTATTCTCAATCTCTCAAGCTATCTACTAACTTTACTAACACTAACTAAATCTAATTCAATTTCAAACTTCTTGTTGTTGAAAAATTTTTGCTACAACCATCTTAATATACTTTCATTGGTTGCATACATTAAGCTAAAGGTGGCTAAAGGTGGCCTAAACTAACAAGAAATTGCATACAACAATTGTGTATTAATCTATTAAATTTATGTTGAATTTCTATTGCCAATTGTTGCATTTTTTAGGCACATTTATGATTGGTGTTACAAACTTGTACTTGTTGTTGTAATTTTTGTATTGCTGCAATTTTGTACCAGCTATAGAAAATTATCATTGTCTAGTGTCTTATGAGGTTTTGATTGCATGTTTATACTTGGAAATCAATCATATGTATGATATAAGTGTTCTTGTTCCATACAAGTACACATGCAAGCTTCAAACCTCTTTTTCCTTTGAACTAGACTTTGACTTAGGTGATCAAGAGAGGGGGTGGTAGGCTTGGCTAACAAACTTGCTACTTTGATCCCTTGGAGTCACCGGGGAAGCCTCCCTTGTGGTGGACCTCCTCCATCACTAAAACAAGGGGATTTCTTACTAAGGTGACAGTGGTAGGATTTCCTATAATTACATAGATTTGGGCACATGTGTTGGGGATTTGGCAAAGTACAAATCCAGCAACAACATAGTGGAAGGAGTAATTTTTTTTGTATCCATAAATCAGGCAGAGAGAAGAGATACAATAGAAAAAATTCTAAGATTTTCCAATATTTTCCCAACATTTTTTAGTTTGGAAGATAATTAGTCCTTGATGGAGGAAGTGGGTAAAGAGGATATACATCTTATACTTCCAAGCTTCCAAAAAGATAAAAGTATATCCTTAGATGGGTTTCTTGTGGAATTCTTTCTATGGTGTTATGAATTTGTGGTAGAGGATTTAAGGAGGGTGATTAAGGCATCATGAATCTTAGGCAAAATTCTAGTTGCATTCAATACAACCTTCTTAGCTTTGATTCCAAAGGTTTATAACCCAACTTCTTCTGACAATTTTCGGTCAATATCCTTATGCAACTACATATATAAAACCCTATCTAAGGTTATTTCTTGAAGGGTAAAATGAATTCTATTTAGGCAGACCCCTATTGAACAATTTGTGTTTCTTGAGGGGAGACAAATTCATGAGGTAGTGGGGGTTTCTCAAGAAGGACTATATTTAATCAAGGTAAAAATTTTGAAGGCAATGGTTTTAAAAGTGGAATTATCAAAATCATACGACAAGCTAAGTTTCCTCTATTTAAGATTAATTCTAATACATTTGGGGTTTTTTCCTCAATTTGTTTCTTGGGTGATGAATTATATCACATATGTATCATTTGATATTATTATCAATGGTGTAGCTACTTCCTTCTGTAGGCCAGAAATGGGACTTAGACAAGGGTGCCCATTGTCTCCCCTTCTCTTTCTTTTAATAGTAGAAGGATTGAGTATATCTTTAAAGAATGTCATTGCAAATGGAAGCTTTAAGGGGATCAATATTGGCAATTCATGTTATGTCACACATTTCTTGTTTCTAAACAAGATTCTAATCTTCTATGAAATTTGAAGGAGAGTGGATGAAAAGATTAAAGAAATTGTTCACTTATTCTAAAAATCCATGGGACTGATAATAAACATTGCAAAATCAATGATATCTCTTTGGGTTATCTTTGAGATGGAGATAAATTTTATCAATTATTTGTTCCCTTACAATATGGTTGAGTTAGAGACAAATTTGAAATATGTGGGCTTCTATCTAAAGGACAATTTGTATAAAAAATGATATTGGTAATGGTTGATAGAAAAGGTGAAGAAAAACTCAATATATGGTGTAACCGGTAGTTATCCAGATGGGGGCACCTGGTATTGGTAAAATATGTTTTAGAAGAAATTCTAGTGTACTAGATGTCGTTTGCATGGATTCCAAAAGGTGTTATAGAATTAATTATAATATTAAGTTATAGATTCATCTGGTCAAGGTATCAAGTGAAAAAATGCATTGCTCTTGTTTCTTTGAAAAACTTGCAGTTCCAAAGGCTAAAGGGAGCTATCGATTAAAGAATATATTCCTATTTTACAAGGCTTTAGCTGCAAAGAATGTTTGGTGAATAATCTAAGGTGAAGTTTGTGGGATCAAGTGATTACAAACAAGTATATATCCCCTGACTCTGGAAGAATGGGCTAGGAATCCTAGAAACAGATTTTATACACTTCTATCATTTGGAAAGTGGTTATTACAACATTTCCTTTGGTTGGAAATCAATTGGTATGACGTGTGAAAAAGGGAAACAAAGTCAAATTGAATTAGACCCATGAATTGAAAGTGGGGACTTGCACATGCTACCTCTTTAGGTGATTTTAAATTTAATATATAGGTGTTTTTATACCTTAATATAAATATCTAGTTGGAATAGGACTACCATTTAGCAATATGGTTGGCTTATTTGGAGGGAGGATGAATTAAGGGAGGAGAAGGCAGACACATGGCATGGGTACACTTACATCCTTAAAGCTTGTTTTATAAGACTAAGGGATGAAGATGATCGGATTGTATGGTCTCTAAATACAACATGGGACTATATTCCAAGAATTGGATATAAAGTGTTGGTTGCAGAGGGTAGAGAGGATTTGCAGGTTTGGTGGTGGAAATTAGTTTGGAAATTTAGATTCCCATAAAAATCCAAAATATTCATGTGGATACTACTGAACAATAAAKATCTTACATGGGATATATTGCAGAGGAGGAACTTTTTGGATCTAAGTTGGTGATATTTATTCAAACAAGATGAGGAAGAAGACACACATCTTATCATGTCTTATCCTTTTGCAAAACAGGTATGGAAAGAAGTGGAAGGGATGACRGGAAAAAATGTATGGGTTGGAAACTCTATTGAGCAGGCACTCAAGATAAATTATAGATCTCTTCCTTCAAATATTACATGGATATTTTAGTTGGCTAGAAATACAAAGTTGTTTGAGGACAAGGATACAATAACCTTAAAATGTGTAGTGCAAGGTCTAAATGTTTTATCTATCTTTTCTCATACTCAAGAAAAGAAAAATGTTAGATAGTCTGTTGTAGAAGAAATTAATAAACATCTTCCTTGGGCTTACTTTGACGGTGCTTCACAAGGGAATCCCCCTAGGGGTGGGGAAAAGTGAATACTTCATCTCTTTGCCTCTCATAGTATTTCTTTCAAATCTAGAGTGGGTGATGTATCAAACAATGTTTTCAAACTTATGGCACTCGAGATAGTATTATTGCTTGAATAGGAACATGGGGTAACACATATACACATTTTCATGGATTCACTTCTTGTTATAAAGTAGATGAGGTGGGAGTTTTCTATAAGAAACTTCACAAACTTCACATTGCAACCATTGTTTCTTAATGTATGGAACCTACAGTCATCATTTTTTCATATTTATTGTGTTCATATCTAGAGGGATATGAACAAAACTGCAGATGGATTATCTAAAGAAGGGTTAGAGATGGATCGTGGCATATGGATAGTTTTAGGGGAACAATGTGGTCATTGCTCATAATACATACATGATCCTTGGCTATAATATAATGATACTTTACTTCAGTGGTGTGTTTTTGTTTGTAATACAAGGATTGATGGATAGAAAATAGAAGGTTGGTTAGCTAAAAAGTTTTGTTGATAATAAATATATAAATATAGGTGAGAAACGTTTTTGGGAAAAAGGTTATGAACTGTTGGAGCAAAATTATGTACTATATTTTTKTGATGGGACTTGATCAAGTCAAGCACTATTAATATAAAGGCTAGATCTGAATATAGATGAGATCTGAATATAGATGAAAAAGTTTTTAATAAGTAAGAATCTAAATTGATGATTCAAATCATAAGMACAGTTTTTCACCATCACATTGTAAAGTACATTTCATAATACATCACATTGAAAATACATTTCATAACACATATTCAGTGGACCTGTATACTTTTAAGACAAGGYTGATTACTGATAGTATATAATCATGATATTAATGTACATTATTCTAACATAAATATAATAATGTTTTTTTAATGTTTCAGTCTACCCAAATAAGTAATGTATATAATAATATTTTTTAATTATAATAATATTTTTTAATGTTTTAAACTTCATAAATAAATAATATATGATTTTTTTTTAGCTAAAAACTTAAATTGCAATTGGAGTAGTATTTAACTATATATGTGTGTGTGATTAAAGCTATATATTATTAGAAAGTAGATGATCTCATTAAAGGTAGTCTTGGTTATGACTACAAGGGATATAGAGTTTTTTTTGGACACTGTGTAGGTTGAAACCATGTTTTAGTCCTGGAATAAGACCTAAATTTGCTTTTGATTGGCTCAAAGATCGTCTCCACAAACGTAATGAAACAAGTTAATGGCCCAAGACCTAGAGGCATTTAGCAATAGCCAAAGTCTGACCCCTTATGGAAAACCAACAGGTCATTTCATGTGGCATGATTTTCCTTGAAAAACAGTGATGACTTAGCCCACATTCAAAAATAATATCCAATGATGGCTATCCTCGCTTCCAAGTGAGTTATGATAGGTTTTGTTACCTTTGAGACTAAAGTGGTGTATGATATTTATAAAAAATATATATATATAGTTAAAAATATTTATACCTCAAGCATTTAAGTAAAGATGAGATTGTCGGTACCTTTCTCAACCCACAAAAGGTAAACATGTTACAAGTAAGACTTGAAATTGAGAGGGGATGATAGAAATTTCTCCCCTTAACCATCTGTGCTATATTTTGTATGTAATGAATGTACTTTTGATATAACCAATTGTGAATATGGGTTATTTATTTTGTCAAAGATGTTCAAGACTTTCATTTGTTATTTGCACAAGTGCACTGTGCCATGAGAAGTCAACCTATAGATGGAGGGATTTGAACCTTTATTAGTGATTAGACTAAGAGAAGCTAGGTGCATTATATGACCCAGTATGAGTGACATATGTAACGTTTGTGCCTAACATTGATTTGACATGTGACATAAGTTGACCCAATATATTATTTTAAAAATTGAAATATAGAGGGGGTAGAGTATGTACACCTTTGTGGACTTTAGTAGTCAAAACGATACACAAAGAGGGTCCCTTGTCCAACAAACAAGGGGGTCTCATGCATCAATTTGGTGTTTGGTTTGGTTGTGACCTTAAAATTTGATGATGGTGATGGTGATGGTGATGATGATGATGATTATTATTATTATTATTATATAAAAATATAATATCCTTATTGTAAAAAAAAATTAAAAAACCAATATCAAGTAGTAGATATAACACGCAGTGTGTGTCATATTATATAACACACACTGTGTGTTATGTGTATTATATAATATAACACACACAGTGTTTGTTATATTATATAACACACACTCTGTGTTATATAATATAACACACACAGTGTGTGTTATATAATATAACACACACTATGTGTGTTATATAATATAACACATATAACACACGGTGTGTGTTATATTATATAACACACACTGTGTTTGTTATAATATAACACACTACATAGTGTCTGTGTTATATTATATAACACACACTGTGTCATATTATATAACACACTACATATACACAATAGATTAATCTTAATTCCATATTTTTAAACAATATAAAAAATTTATTTTTATTTTATTTGTTTATGCTTAATAAATTCATAATTAAACAAAAAAAATTACACTAGTTTAATTTCAAATCAGTTTGTAAAGTGACACATTTACCACTTCACATTTATTATAGACAATAATATTAAATCAAATCAAATCAAATAATCTCCAATATGATAATGTCACGTAGATTCTAATAAAGTCTTCAATTAAGAAGTTTTTAGAAGAATTTTTAAAGGTTCCTCATTTTGGGATGTTAAAGTGGTGCATTCTTTGTTTGTTAGTTACATCAAGTGTTGCATGGCAGTGTAGTCCCTACCAGGCTGGAAGGGGAGTAAATGCATGGGTTGCAAGTTGCAGTGCATGTGGTATTCATGCAAAATTTAGTATTCCCAAATTAGTTTGATTTGGAATTTATCAAAAATTAATAATGTGTGGTACATGAAGGAAAGTTCCTAGGATCTTAGTTTGATAGTATATGAAATATTTAATACACAATCAATGTAACCCAACAATTATGGAGTGGCAGGTCGGCAGACTCGCGGGTTCACATTTTTCATTTTTTATGGCCAGCCTATCCCATGAAATACATTTTTCACCCAACACTTCCACCATATATACTTTGCAGCCAACAATTCCGTCATAAACATGAGACAGTAATTTATACAAAACTATAACATTGTAGCAAGATTTATAGTAATTTGTATAATGCTACAAAACTTGATACATTTTGCAGGGAACAATTACAGAGTTGCGGGTTGGCAGAGTCATGGGTTCACACGTTTCATGTCCAACGTGTTACGTGATATACATTTTGGACCAAAGACTTTCGTCATATACATTTTGCACCAAACAATTCCGTCATATACATGAGACTGAGCAATTTATAGAATATTATAACATTGTATGGAGATTTATAGTAATTTATATAATGCTATAACATGTTTTACTTAATGAATAGTATAAACAATTATGTAAATTTTATTCAATAGTTTTTTGTTTATAAGTAAGATTGTATAAAGTCTATCAAAATGAAGGACTACAGAGAATTTCCATTGTTTCAAGTTGTAAACAGTGAGCTTCTCCGAGGGGAAACCATCTTAGCTAGCTGAAGCGCTTCATAACTGAAGACTAGACTGTTACTGGCGCAAAAACAGTTCAAATTCTATCCCCTAAGGGTGTTCATTAAAATTGTCGAAAGTGTAGAGAGAATAACTATAATAACCATGGACAAATGCATGAAAGGACACCATGCACATGACAAAACAATAGACATATCACTAGTAGGGGTTGTAGTGCGGCGACGTAGGCATGCAGAAGGCGGCGAATGTCATGTCCCCAGCAGGAGGTGGCTCCTCCTCGAGGGGTGTTAGGTCCACTTGCATGGCGTCCTCCGTCTGTGATGGAACGTGCTCTTCCTTCTGGACCTCCTCTGGGCATGATGGAAGTCTTTGTTGGTCGGGGTCTGCCTGTGCATCGACCAAAGTTTCCAGTGTCAACACTGGTGCCAAGGTAGATGTTGGTTGGGCTATTGCTTCTTGGGCTACTTATGCTGGGAGGTGAGGACCACCCTGTAACGCGGAGATCAACTGCAGGATTTGAGAGGATTTTTCTTCCAGGGTCTCGAGGCGGAACCGGAGGTCATCCATGTCCCGACGCAGGTCGAATACCAGGCTTTGCACCAGTGCAAGGGTTGTTTTCCACTCGCATTTTGGGTTAGCATTGGAACTGCCTCAAGAAGAGGTTGTCGTCGGGAATTTTTACTGGCTTCTGGACCATCAATCTGAAATTGGGCGTGGTGAGCCTGGTCCTCAAGCGACTAGGTGGCCGGAGAGTTGGGAGGAGCCAAAGGGCCTAGATGTGAAATAGATGTCGAATTTCCTAAAGGTCCTGGGTTGTAGTCCAGTGATGCCCTTGAGCATTCCAGCCCCTCCATTCGGTTGGTAAGGGACGTAGGAAGGGGTGGGAGAGAAGCAGGAATTTGAGTCGACTACGCTAGGGAGGAGGACAAGGTGGTCGAAGAGGAGGAGGATAACAACAAGGGAGAAGGCGGGGGATGGAGGACTAGGTGGAGTCCTTTTGGCTGGCAGGCTAGCCCGCGTTTCGACTTCCCTCGTAGCCGAGGCATCTCCAGGACAGTGGGAGAGAGAAAATGCACCACGAACATAGCAAGAGAGGACAAAGGAAAAGCAGGGAAAGGGTGGGCAGGAGACCAAGGTCTGAGAAGAAAAACCAGGAAAGAATGAGCCATATGGAGCCATTGGAGCAATTGAAATAGGTTGGGGAGCTGGTGAGGTTCCATAAATGGTCGTACGCGCAGAGTAAACGCCTAGCGAGGGTGTTGGTCCATTGAAGGGATGTGAAGGCAGAGCAGGGCACACTGAGAGTAATGGCATCCTACCTCGAGCGAGATGAATTTAAAGTCATGAGGCAGGTGGAAGGGAGTGGCACGTGGCTGGCGCCACAGAGGATCGCTCTTGGTTGCTCTGCTCGACGCGTGTGCTCAATTATGACCCCATCCATGGGAAAGGGAATAAATGTGACGAAGTACAGACACGTGGGAAGGAAGTTGTAGTACATGAGTACGTGGGAAAAAACATGAAAAAAAAGTGGTAATATCTGTTACATAGGTTTGTTCACAAAAAATAGGAAAAAAAGTGGCATTCCTGACTTAGTTTTCTTTAAAAGAAGATCGTGGACACAATAGAAATTGAAATTAAATATGTTTTACATACACTCGTGGACAAAAAACACAGAAAAATAGTAGTAGCGTCTGTTACATGGATTCGTGGAGAGGAGCACAAAAAAAAACTACCATTCTCGAAATAGGTTTTCTTAAAACAAGGGTTCTTGGACACAAGAACTTGAAATTTATGAAATTAAAGGTTCCTGGACAGCATAAATTATATATACCAAAGATGCAATTTTATAAAGCAGATATTTGCTTTTATACATACGAAATATGTACTTTTATAGAGTACGGGGATGACATTTTATGGAGCATGCACGGAGCCCTGAATTCATACTTAGCCCGCTTTTTGCATCACGAGCTCTCGAGCTAGCGAGCTGAAAACTAGGCCTCTGTTGTTCTGTGGCCTACAAAGAATACCCAAAGTTCTGCAATATGCAAATTGACAAGCGGAATTGGGGCTATTTGAATTGTAAAACATACGGGTAATGTCTATTACATAGGTTTGTTGAAAAAAAACACAAAAAGTATTAGCATTCCTGACTTAGTTTTCTTTAAAAGAAGGGATCGTGGACACTAGAAACTGAAATTTATGAAATGAAAGTTTCTTGGACAGCATAATTTATACATACAGAATGTAATTTTACAAAGCAGAGCCCTCATTCCATACTTAGCCAATTTTTGGATGGAGGGTTCTCGGGATGTCGGGCTGAAAATTGGGCTTTTGTTCTTCTGTGCCCTACAAAAAGCATTGATAGTTCTACGATATACAAACTGACAATTGGAATTCTGGACTATTAGAATTTTAAGGGCATCGTGTCCAAAAAATTTAGCATTAGGCCTATGTTTTTATGTGGCCTACAAAGAATACCCAAAGTTCCGCGATATACAAATTGACTAGCGGAGATCGGACTATTTGAATTGTAAAAATTAGTGGCAATGTTTGTTACATAGGTTTGTTGACAGAAAACGCAAACAAAATTTAGCATTCCTGACTTAGCTTTCTTTAAAACAAGGGATCGTGGACAGAATAGAAATTGAAATTTATGAAATGAAAGGTTCCTGGACAAAATATTTTATACATACAAAATATGTAATTTTACAAAGCGGAGTCGTCATTCCATACTTAGCCAGTTTTGGATGGCGGGTTCTCGGGATGTCGGGCTGGAAATTGGGCTTATGTTCTTTCGTGCCCTACAAAAAGCACCAATAGTTTCGCGATATACAAACTGACAATCCGACTTCCAGAGTATTATAATTTTAAGGGCATCCTGTCCAAAAAGTTAACCATTGCCGAAATAGTATTCTTTACATATGTTTTACATACGCTCGTGGACAAAAAACACAAAAATAGTAGTAATGTTTGTTACATAGGTTCGTGGAGAAGAGCACAAAAAAAACTAGCATTGTCGAAATAGATTTTCTTAAAACAAGGGTTCCTGGACACAAGAAATTGAAATTTATGAAAGTAAAGGTTCTTAGACAGCATAAATTATACATACGAAAGATGCAATTTTATAAAGCAGATATTTACTTTCATAGATACGAAATATGTACTTTTATAGAGTATGGGGATGACATTTTATAGAGCATGCATAGAGCCCTGGATTCATAGTTAGCCAATTTTTTCCATCACGGGTTCTCGGGCTGCTGGGCTGAAAAATGGGCCTGTGTTGTTCCATGGTCTACAAATAATACCCAGAGTTCCGTGATATACAAATTGACAAGCGGAGTTCGGACTAGTTCAATTGTAAAAAATAGTGGTAATATCTGCTACATAGGTTTGTTGAGAAAAAACACAAAAAAAAATTACCATTCCTGACTTAGTTTTCTTTAAAAGAAGGGATCATGGACACAATAGAAA
This sequence comes from Picea mariana, assembly GCA_032191745.1. Classification (NCBI taxonomy): domain Eukaryota; kingdom Viridiplantae; phylum Streptophyta; class Pinopsida; order Pinales; family Pinaceae; genus Picea; species Picea mariana. Next base: position 219,400 of record JASDQU010738379.1, on the reverse strand, counting down.
TTGAAATTTATGAAATGAAAGGTTCCTACATAGCATAATTTATAGATACAAAATATGTAATTTTACAAAGCGGAGCCCTCATTCCATACTTCGCCATTTTTTGGATGCTTCTTAAAACAAGGGTTCCTGGACAGAAGAAATTGAAATTTATGAAATTAAAGGTTCCTAGACAGCATAAATTATACATACGAAAGATGCAATTTTATAAAGCATATTTTTACTTTCATAGATATGAAATATGTACTTTTATAGAGTATGGGGATGACATTTTATAGAGCATGCACAGAGCCCTGGATTCATAGTTAGCCAGTTTTTTGCATCGCGGGTTCTCGGGCTGTCGGGCTGAAAAATGGGCTTGTGTTGTTCCGTGGTCTACAAAGAATACCCAGAGTTCCGCAATATACAAATCGACAAGTGGAATATGTAATTTTACAAAGCAGAGCGCTCATTCCATACTTAGCCAGTTTTTGGATGTCGGGATGTCAAGCTGAAAATTGGGCTTATGTTCTTCCCTGTCCTACAAAAAGCACCGATAGTTTTTGCGATATACAAACTGGCAATCAGACTTGCAGACTATTAGAATTTTAAGGGCATCGTGTCCAAAAAAATGTAGCATTCCCGAAATTGTATTTTTTACATATGTTTTACATATGCTCATGGACAAAAAACACAAAAAAAATAGTAGTAACGTATGTCACATAGGTTCATGGAGAAGAGCACAAAAAAACTAGCATTCCCGAAATACCTTTTCTTAAAACAAGGGTTCCTAGACACAAGAAATTGAAATTTAAGAAATTAAAGGTTCCTGGACAGCATAAACTATATATAGCAAAGATGCAATTTTATAAAGTAGATATTTACTTTTATGCATACGAAATATGTACTTTTATAGACTATGGGGATGACATTTTATAGAGCATGCATGGAGCCCCGAATTCATAGCTAGCTAGTTGTTTTGGCATCGTGAGTTCTCGAGCTGGCAGGCTGTAAAATGGGACTCTATTGTTCTGTGGCCTACAAAGAATACCCAGAGTTTCGTGATATACAAATATACAAGCGAAGTTCGGACTAATTAAATTGTAGCAGCCTATGTGGCAAGCAATAAGCAGGACAGGTGGTAAAGATAAAGTAGTGAGCACAATTTTATGACATTTATGTAGAAAAAATAATAAAATGTCTTACATATTCCTGTAAATTTAAAGAAACATATATGTGTGTGTGTGTGTGTGTGTGTGTGTGTGTGTGTGTGTGTGTGTGAAATATGATATGTGAAATTGAGTGAGTGATTTACCGCATATGTAATTTTGAAAATGACCAAGCAGGGAAAAATATGCATAATTTATACATACAAAATATGTAATTTTACAAAGTAGATATTTATATTTATACATACAAAATATGTACTTTTATACAGTATGGGGATGAGATTTTAAAGAGCATGGATGGAACCGTCATAACATAATTTGCCAGTTTTTGGATAGCAGGCTCTCGGGATGTGGGGCTTAAAATTGGGCTTTTGTTGTTCTGTGTCCTACAAAAAGAACTGATAGTTCCGCAATATACAAATTGACAATCAGACTTGGGCACAACTTCAATTTTAAGGGCTTTGTGTCAAAAAATTTAGCATTACCGTACTTTTTTTTACATAGGGTCGTGGACAA
>JASDQU010738379.1:150172-166489 GCA_032191745.1 Picea mariana | reverse complement strand
GCTTATATCCAACTTTTGCTGCGTCAAGATGAAATATCCAACTGTGACGTCAGCCCTAAATAGGTTAGTTTGTTAGTTAGGGTTTGAAAATTTAAAGTTTTGAAAGTAGTTTTGTACACTAAAACTTCAACGTTGGAGATCAAATATCAGTGCCTTAGGGTATATGGAGTCAAAATATAAGGGCACAAGGTCTTGGAAGGATGATGACTCAAAGACTAGAAGGTAGGGTTCTATGGTGCTGCAAAGGCAGGGCCCTAGAATCAAAACCCTAGGGGAAAGAGGCTCACTCTGGTGTTGCTTAAGCAAAGCCTCGTGCTCCTTCCTCCTTCTCTAAATCAACTTGGCAAAACGGCTAGCCTAAAGAATAAGTCTAAGGGAGAAAGTGTTGCAAAGACAAGTCTTTCAAACCCTAGAAGGTGAAAACCCTAGGTGTAGACAACCTAGGCCTAGGACGTCTCCTTTTTTCAACTTATAAACTTCCACGCTAGCTCAAGGGAAGAAACAAGATAAGTGTAGCAAAGGCTAGGCTTAGTCTCTTTCCTTCAATGGCTGAAAAATATCTCTCTCTAAGGGGACATGTAACAATGACCTACTTGTGTGCTTGTTACCTAGGGTTTTAAATCAACAATACAATAAGCAAATGCAAGAAATTACACCTACAACCATTCATTTAAGAAGTTTTGCAAGAAAATTTACTTACATGTCATGAAGAAAAGCATAAGCAAACCCTAGTTGTAAACCTTCCTTGAGAGAAATGCTATAAATGCCAAAAATATCCTTCCAATAGCAAGTGCACCTCACTTAGACAACAAATCTACCCAAGAAGGGCGCAAAAATCAGATCTCACTTGTGTGAGTGAAGTGTGTTATATCAAAATGAGGGAAAACATCCTCAATTTATATCATCCAATGACCTTTAATTAAAATTTAGGTCATTAAAACAACCGACAAGTTTAATAACTAAAAATCACACTGTTTTACATTAAACTGCCTAAAGAAAACCCTAAATGAGCAGTAAGCAGGACGTCTAGCCCCTTTGAGGGAGACGTTGGCCCTTTTTAGGGTAAATCTTAGCACTAGAAGACAAATGTTGGCCCTCTCTAGGCCTCCAAACTCTGCCACACGTGCCAAACTGCCCTGTAAAGTTGCCACACGCTGTAGGTGACGTCAAGGATCTCTGGAGGACGTCCTGGGTCAACTGAGGGACACGTTCCACCTGCAGTGGGTCAACCCCCTAGGGTTGGGCTCAGCCAAGGCATCCTGGATGAAAATGTCTTTCTTCTCCTCTTGTGCAAAGGCTCGACCAATCACTGTCCTGTCTCTGCCCCTGATGAGGTCCCAACAACCATCTGATGGGCTCTTCAGCCCCATGGAGGTCTGAACTAATCATCTCCCCATGTGTACCGGTTCACCTGGTACCTGTCCGTCGGGCATGGTCCTGCACATCAAAAACTTCGCCCTCCATGGGCTCATTAGTCCTCGGGATCATAGCAATGTCAATCATATTTCATCATTAATTTTATCAAATGCATGCATAAAACCCCTAGCACATCATCTAATAGCTCAAAGACATTACAATGACCTACTATACAAAGATGAAGAAAAAGACAAAGTGCCCTATTGGGCCAGCATCCATAAGAAAAGGAAAGTTCCCAAAGGATATTATCCAAGCCATGTAACACGAGGTGGTGTGGTTAAAGGATGTCCAGACAGTGGAAGACATGGGTGATATTATCCGTGGGTGCCTTTGTAGGAGGCGAGATGTACCTGTCATGGATGCAATTCTTTCCAAGCCCTTTATTGCCTTTATTCTTTCTTTTATTTATTGCTTTTTCTTTCTTTTGTTTTTATTTCAAGGTCTAACTAGAGGACACTGCCTTGGCGTGGTGACTAGAGCTGACAGTGTTACCCACGAGTACTTTCACAGAGATGACAAGGCTGGCTCGTGATGAGACCCCCTTTCCCTTGGCCATGCAACCAAAGGTCACTGCCCTGTCGTGGTAACCAGATAATGACAATGTCATACTGCTAGGTACCTATGAACATAATGGGCTGGCTCGTGATGAGACCCCCCATCCTCTTGGCCAGGTCTTGTTTTTTGTCATTTTTCTTAGGGTCCCTCTTTTTTTTTATTAAGAGGCTTTTTATTGCCTTCTTGGGGATCCCTGGGCGAGGCATCTCTAGGTTTTATTTTTTATGGCTTTTATCTCTTACCAGCTGCTTTTACCCCCTGGGCCTTTAGCCCCTTCTTCCCAGAGGATAAGGTGTAACCCCATAAATAGGTCATCCTAATGTCCGGACTAGGGGAATGGGATAGATGAATGGGAGATAAGATGTAAAAGTGATATGATGATGGAAGCGGACGATGGATCTTCAAAATCCCCCTTGGTGGCTAACCAAAACCTATGGATACAAGCTTGCTAGGGCACCCCGTTAATCCCCCCAACCATGGTCAAGTAGGTTAGTGTAAGATCCAAGCAGTTGTCAGAAATGTACGGAATCTGATGCATATATCTGAAAGTTATAATGATCAAACATGACACATACCATGATACCTGGACCAATTACCTCATGGAGCAAGAGTCTTCTCCGACGCAAGTCCAAGCCGAAGGTGATGGATGCTGCTGCTGCTGACAGGACAGGTCTGATGAAGAAGAAGAAAGATGGGCCCTCCAGGGCCATACTCAGGTCAATCCTGCTCTCGGTACTCCATGTCTAGGACCTGTGGGCCTCGAGACATGATCTCCTAGTTATCCCTAGAAATCGGGGATAACAGTGCCCAGTATAGCCAATCTATCAACCATCTGCGCCAAAGACTGAGTCATGGTTTGCTCATTGACTACTAGATTGCTGAGTACCTGCATGAAGGCTGCCTCTGGTTCCATGGGTGCCTTCCCACTGCCCTCTGGTCTCTCATATCTATCTCCCAACATCCTCAATGCCTCACGTTCTACCTCATGCTCTGCCCTTCTCTCTGCTTCCCTCTGTGCCTCTTCCTCTTCCTCTGAACTAGGAGGAAAATGGGGAAAATCTGATCTAGGTCTATTCTCCTTGCGTCTATTGTAAGTGGTGTATTCGTCACCTACACGCTCACGACCCTTTGGGTCACCTGTTGAACTCATCGTCTTTAGTCACATGCTGGCAGGACTAAAGCTCGGATACCACTGTATTATTTCAGATTCGGCTAGTCTAGGAAATGTTGCTTGCTATCCCCCACTTTTAGGGATAACGAGGAGATTATGTCTCGAGGCCCACAGGTCCTAGGCATGGAGTATCGAGAGCCAGATCGACTAGAGCATGGCCCTGGAGGGCCCATCTTTTCTCCCTTTCAGCGCCTCCACTTTGTCAGCAGCAACAACAACATCCATCACCTTCGGTTTGGTCTTGTATCAGAGATGGTTCTTGCTCCATGAGGTAATGAGTCCGGGTATCATGGTATGTGTCACTTTGATCCTCAAAACCTTTGAATATGTGCATTTGATTCCTTTTGTTTCTAACTCATGCTTGGATCTTATACTTGTCCACTTGACCATGTCTGGGGAAATGACAGGATGCCCTAGCTAGCTTGTGTCCATAGGTTTTGAGTTTCCACTGGGTGGATTTCTGAAAAGCCATCGTCCGTTCCCGTCATACATACCACTTTCCATCTCTTTTCCCACTCATCCATCCCTTTACACTGGTCTGGGCATAGGTTTGTGCAATTATTTAGGGGTTGTACCTTACCTTGTGGGAAGAATGGGCTAAAGGGCCTGGAGGGTAAAAGAAGCTGACGAGAGACAAAAGCCTAAATATAAAACCTCGAGATGTTTCACCTAGGGATCCCCGAGAAAGAAATAAAAAGCTTCTCAGCAAGAAACAGAGGGACCCATAAAATAATAAAACAAGACATAGTTGAGGGATAGGGGGTCTCATCACGAGCCAGCCTATTAGGTCCATGGGCATGTAGCGGTATGACACTACCAGCATCTGGTCACCACGCTAGGGTAGTGGCTCTTGGTGAAATAACCAAGAGAAAGGGGGTCTCATCATGAGCCAACCTTCTCATTTCCGTGAAATGCTTGTGGCTAACATTGCCACCACTGGTCACCAAGCCACGACAGTGTCCCCTGACTAGCTTCTTGAAAGAAAAAGTAATAAAAAAAATAAAAAACAATAAGACAAGACCTGGTTAGAGGATACGGGGTCTCATCACGAGCCAACCTATTAGGTCCATGGGCATCTAGCGATATGACATTACCAGCATCTGGTCACCACGCCAGGGTAGTGGCTCTTGGTGGCATAGCCAAGAGAAAGGGGGTCTCACCACGAGCCAACCTTCTTATTTCCGTGAAATGCTTGTGGCTAACATTGCCACCACTGGTCACCAAGCCAGGGCAGTGTCCCCTGACTAGCTTCTTGAAAGAAAAAGAATAAAGATAAAAGGCATGAATGGGCTTGGAAACATTTTCATCCATGACAGGTGTAGCTCACCCTCTATAGAGGCACCCATCGGTAAGCCATCCCTGCTATCACTGCACCCTTTGCCCAGGCATCCCCATCCACCTTACCTACTTACATGACTTGGATTTAATCCCTTCCAGAAACATCCCTCTTCCTATGGACACTAGCCCAATAGGACACCCTGTCACTTCCTCCAAACTTGCATTGTAGATTTGTATAATGTCTTTGAGCACCTGACTGGGGTAAAGGGAGTTTTATGCACATGTTTAATAATATTGATGATTAGATGTGATTGACATTGCTATGATCCCTGTGACTTATGAGCCCATGGAGGGCGTATCTGTTGATGTGCAGGATCATGCCCGACAGATAGGTACCACATTGGACAGGTACACATGGGGAGATGATTAGTTCGGACCTCTATGGGGCTGAAGAGCCCACCAGATGGATGCTGAGACCCCAGCAGGGGGCAGAGATAGGGCAAAGTGTTTGTACTAGGAAGGAGTAGAAGGATCCACCAGAGGCAACTGAGCAGACCTGTACCTAGGGGGTTGTGCTCTTTTCATTGGAACGTTGGCCTAGGAAGGCCCAGGACGTCACCCAGGAGGTTCATGACGTCATCCAGCTTCATGGACGTTTTGGCAGACAGACAGGGCAGTTTGGCACATGTGGCAGGTTGGAGAAGCCCAAGGAGGGCTAACATTTTGCTCCAGGAGGCTGCATTTGCCCTAGAAAGGGCTAACGTCAGCCTAGAAGGGGCATGACATCTTGCTTTTGCTTGATTAGGTTTTAGTTTATGACATTTTAATGTAAAACAATATTATTGTGTATTTTGGCCTTGTCGGCCTTTTGATGAACTAAACTTAATTAAGGTCATTTGTACTGTATAAGTAAGAGAGAAAAACTCTCTTTTTGATCATCATCTTTCACTCACTCATTAGTGAGGTCTGAAATTTGCGCCCTACTCTAGGGTTTTGGCTGAAATTGTGAGGCGCACTTGTTGAAGGAAGATTTTTTTGGACTATTTTGGCATTTCTTCTTGGTGGAAGGTTTACAACTAGGGTTTGGCTACTTGAATGAATGGTTTATGTAAGTGAATTTTTGCAACACTTTTTGACTGAATGGTTATAGTATTATTTACTTGCATTTGTTATTATAATTTGCTGCATTAAAACCCTAGGTGACAAACACATGCTAAGGTCCTTGTCTCATGTCCCTACCAAGTTAAGAGTTATTTTGATTTGCTGAAGTGAGATAGAGCCTTGCCATAGTAACACTCTAATCCTACTCTTCTAGCTAGCCGTTTTTCCTTGTCATTGAGCTAAGAAGGAGGAAAACGCATCAAGGCCTAGGGTTTCTACACTTTGATGAGCCGTTTTCCCCTAAGGGTTTGTTAGATGAAGCCTTGCCATGGCAACACTTCACCTTCTAACACTCTTGTCTTTAGCCCTACAACTTCTTGCCTAAGCTAGCCGATTTCATCTTGCCAATAAGCTAAAGGAGGAGAAAACACTAAGTTCTAGGGTTTCTACACCTTGGTGAGCCTTTCTCCCCTAGGGTTTCATTGTTGAGGCCTTGCTATAGCAACACCTCAACATCCAACCCTCAGGTCTTTAGTTTTATCATTATCATTCGGTCCTTCAACCTTTGCAGCCTCTTTTGACTCCATTTGCCCTAGTAGCGCACTGGTCTAAGACCTCCTGTATTGAGTAACTTGATCACAAACAATCTCTAAACATTATTGAACAACCTCTAATTATTTCTAACCCTAGCCTAGAACTAATATTACTAATCCTATTTCTGCCATCACCTTTTGTGCTATAAACACCTTTATGTAGCATTCATTTTACCTTTAAAGCAATTGAATGATTGGTTAAGGCATTGTTTCTAAAGTGTTGATATTGTTACATTGATTGCCACTCATCATTACAGTTTCTTTAGCATTTATTGTGAAGTGATATTGTAATCATTGCTATTGTGTAAACATTGATTTACTTCGACAATATTACTACTCAATTGCTGATTATCGGAAAGTCATTGATTATATGAAGTACTAACCAATAAGTGATCTTGCACATGTACATTTTATTTGTTGCTTTGTCTCGGGCAGGTACACTTTTGGTTACTTTATCTTTATTGGCTGTTTAGCTAGGACTTTCTGATCAGGTGGTGCTTTGTGAGGGGGAAATTATCACTTAGCTTTCAAACCTTTGGCTTCTCAAAACCCCAGGTCACCGGGGACGTCTCCCTTGGGCCTTACCTCCCTAAACAAAAAGAGCCATTCCATTGAGGTGACAGTGGTGGGATTGGTTCAGTTACGCTAGTTTTACCTCATTTCATTCGTCTTTTACCTAAACTACAAACTGTGCGATAACATTTTGGCGCCGTTGCCGGGGAACATTGAGGCAATTCTCCTCAAGACAACACTTTTCGGTAAGGCTTGCCTCAAGAGTCTTTATCTTACAAGCTTACCTGGCGACTCCACTTAGGGTGTTTTCCCTTATCCTTTGATAATTTCAAGCAAATTATCTGGCGACTCCACAAACCACTAATGACGACCCGTAGTGGGTGTCAGTACATACCTTCATCTACTGCTATGGCCTCTACAAATCCTGTCATCCTCGTGAGTTCTCCCAAATGGTCTCATAAAGAACTCTTTGGCTCTTTGGACTTAGCTAACACCCAAGGTGGGTTACATGATCTACCCAATAAGGTTGACTCCTGGATACCTAGGTTTTCAGGAAAAAAGGGATCCTATGGTAACTCTCATTGGACCAAGTTTTGTGAAGGGTTTCAGTTCCACCAATCCGGACAAGAACACCTTGATGTCTTTACAAGGTTCTTTGTGAGCTCACTCACCGAAAGTGCCAGAGACTGGATTAACAGTCTCCCAAAGGGGAGCATCAAAACCCATGAAGATCTTGAACAAACCTTTAAGAACATTTGGTGTTAAAAGGAAAGCACGGATTCCCTTTACTCTCAATTCCTCGAAGCCCGCAAACAAACAAACGAAGACGTTATGGGATTCAATGATAGGTTCAATACTCTCATTCACAAACTTGAGCCCAATTTCCTACCCAAGAGCATGATTCTCCAACGTTACCTCGACTCTTTTGAAGGGATTTTACAACTCACCCTCAAGAATCGTTTCCCTGCAAACCTAGAAGAAGCTCAAGACGCTGCCTTCCAAATTGAAGAGAATCTCAAGTTTAGCAGCCTCACCCATCAGGTCAACCTCCTGAACAATGATGACATCTGGGGAGTGAATAAGGAAAGCATGGAAGGCCCAAAGCATGACCTCCTAGAAACTCTAGAGTTGGAAAACAATGCTCTCCATAGGAAATGGAGCACAACTTTCTCAAACATGAAAGATGCCTTAAATTTTTCAAGACAACATGAACCATCTGAGGGTTTAAGTATGGCTACTCATGAAAAACCTAATTTTGAAGATTCCATATTTACCTTGACCACGCCAAGTCAAATCCAAGAAAGTCAAGATATGTGTGAGCCCGGATTTGAATACTTTGGCCAAACCAATGAGGACTCAGAAATGAAGTCTGAAGAGCCCCAGGCGCATACTAGCAATCAAACCCGACCTGCCAATAATAGCACCAACTTGAGCACTCGTATGGCCTGTGTCTTGCAAAGGCTTAAAGGGATTTGTGAAATGTTGGAAATTCCTTATCTGACAAAGCAAACCCCAGATGACCAACTATCTTTCGAAGGAGCTTCCACATTGTTACAAACTGATTATTTTGAGCAAAATGAGCAAACACCCTTTTCCTCGCTAATAGACGATCATGGACCTAGTTATTATAACTCCGTAGATCCGTGCTTATTCCAAGGTTGGCCCACTCTTCCCTTGATAGAAGAAGATATTATTAGTGAAATAACATGGACTAAGGGAAAGGGTGACCAAAGTATCCCTAGTAACCACGAGAATATTGCACTAGGAGATGGAGAGGTGTTACTTTTTCAAGAAAAATGCATGAGGGATAGTGCTTTGACAAAATCTCCCCCCATCGTTCTGGAGTAAGAAAGAGATGGGGATGATTGTCCTGACGATGCCTCTGACATCTTCGAAGAATGGGATGATTATTGCGCTACACAGGAAGATGACCATTTGATAAGAAGTGGAGTTGGCTTCGTCAAGTGGGAAGGAGATGATTTCGGGACTATTAAAACCCGTGACCAAGTAAACAACGTAGGCCATATTATAGAAGGCCCTTAGATTTGCCTCAATATCACTCCTGAGGAACACCGAGAAGAGATAAAACAGGCAGCCGAGAAGGCTAGAATGGAATTAATAAACATGGACCTTGAATCAAAGGAAAAGTTGGCGAAACGAGAATTTCAGGTATATAGGCAAAAGAAGCTAAACCAACCTACCCTTACCATTCCTGCAATAACTCAAACAAAGCCTTCACCTTCGAGCATTCCTCCTCCTGAAGCACCCAAAACCGAAACGGTGGACTTGAACTTTGACTTCGAAGGGGCACTATCCAAGATGCATGTGACCATCCCTCTGAGAGAAGTCATTAAGGTACCATCTGTTAAAGAAAGATTTGATAATTTTTTCAAAGGATTAGATGGACCTATGGACCCTCCTATTGTGTTACAAGTTGATCACTTTAGGGTCCAGTATGATGAACACCTTCCCTTCTTTATGACCTTGCTAATGAATAATAAAAACCTCAACAATTGCATGTTAGATTCAGGGGCCGGTGCTAACATGATGTCTCTCAAGGTCATGCAACAATTAGGCCTGAAAGTCACACGACCTTATAGAAATGTGTGTGGCTTCGAGTCTAAAGCCATACCCATACATGGAGTAGTTGAAAATGTGGAAGTTTGCCTTAAAGAATACCCTGAGAAAGTAATCCACATTGACATAGTGATAGTAGACGTCCCAAATGTGTGGGGGATGTTGTTGTCTAGGAAGTTTTCCTCAATGCTGGGTGGCACTCTTGAGATGGACCTCACTTATGTGAATATACCTTTGAAAGATGGAATGATAGGTCGTCTCCCAAATGTGCCAGTGACCGGAACCCATGTGCAAGAAACTAGTCACCCCGTCAAAAATGACAAAGCACATGAGCAAATCATGGAAAATCTTCCTAAATTTTCTCCCAAGGATATGCCCTTTGCAAAAAAGGAAGATCAGATACAATGGCCCACGAGAGAAGGATACCAGCAATTCCTAGATGAATATAAAGGCAAAGAACTTGGGGATGTAAAATCACTAAAAACAGGAAAGAGTGATACACAGATTCGGCCTCACCAACAGGAAGTCTTTACGACAGAATCCCACCCTCCTCCCTCTGCACAATACACCAGGGTTGTTCAGGGAACAACCAAATACAAGATCAGAGAATACATGGAGGGGGACGTAGTATGCATGTGGGATACCAATAAGGGAGAGCCTACTAATGTCAAAGGAAGTACTCAATATTGGCTCGGACCTTTCAAACTTGGAAGAAAATTAGTTGACGACTCTTACTACTTGTCCACTTTGGAAGGAAGACAAAGCCCTTTACCAGTCAACGGGCACCTCCTCAAACCCCACCAAGGTGGGGGGACATGACTTCACAGGTAAGTGCAGGTAAGTAGGTAGGCATTTTGCATCCATTGTATATACCATTGCATTGCATACTAGAGTAGATTGCTTTCACATTTGTATATATGTTTGTTTTTAGTCTTATATATATATTTATATATATATCGATTGGGGTGATATCACCACCCCAATTGATTACTAATAGTTGCTATTGAGATCAAGCAGGTTACTGGTCATGCCAGAGATGCTGAGGTTCTCATGCGCTCTACGGTGAGCACGTCCCCGAGTTGGAGCCAGATGTTATCCCCAACTTTTAGGATAACGAGGAGATTATGTCTCGAGGCCCACAGGTCCTAGACATGGAGTACCGAGAGCCAGATTGACTTGAGCATGGCCCTAAAGGGCCCATCTTTTCTCCCTTTCAGTACCTCCACTTTGTCAGCAGAAGCAACAACATCCATCACATTCGGCTTGGTCCTGTGTCAGAGATGGTTCTTGCTCCATGAGGTAATGAGTCCGGGTATCATGGTATGTGTCACTCTGATCCTAAAAAACTTTGAATATGTGCATTTGATTCCTTTTGTTTCTAACGCGTGCTTGGATCTTATACTTGTCCACTTGACCATGTCTGGGGGGAATGACAGGATGCCCTAGCAAGCTTGTGTCCATAGCTTTTGAGTTGCCACTGGGGAGATTTCTGAAAAGCCATCGTTCGTTCCCGTCATACATACCACTTTCCATCTCTTTTCCTGCTCATCCATCCCTTTACACTGGTCTGGGCATAGGTTTGGCCAATTATTTAGGGGTTGTATCTTACCTTGTGGGAAGAATGGGCTAAAGGGCCTGGAGGGTAAAAGCAGCTGACGAGAGACAAAAGCCTAAAAATAAAACCTCGAGATGTTTCGCCCAGGGATCCCCGAGAAAGAAATAAAAAGCTTCTCAGCAGGGCAGAGTGTTTGTACCAGGAAGGAGTAGAAGGATCCACCAGAGGCAGCTGAGCAAACCTGTACCTAGGGGGGTTGTGCCGTTTTCATTGGAACGTTGGCCTTGGAAGGCCCAGGACGTCATCCAGGAGGTTCATGATGTCATCCAACTTCATGGACGTTTCGGCAGACAGACATGGCAGTTTGGCACGTGTGGCAGGTTGGAGAAGCCCAAGGAGGGCTAGCGTTTTTCTCCAGGAGGCTACATTTGCCCTAGAAAGGGATAACGTCACCCTAGAAGGGGCATGACGTCTTGCTTTTGCTTGATTAGATTTTAGTTTATGACATTTTAATGTAAAATAGTATTATTGTGTATTTTGGCCTTGTTGGCCTTTTGATGACCTAAAATTTAATTAAGGTCATTTGTACTGTATAAGTAAGAGAGCAAAACTCTCGTTTTGATCATCATCTTTCACTCACTCATTAATGAGGTCTGAAATTTGCACCCTACTCTAGGGTTTTGGCTGAAATTGTGAGGCGCACTTGTTGAAGGAAGACTTTTTTGGACTATTTTGGCATTTCTTCTTGGTGGAAGGTTTACAACTAGGTTTTGGCTACTTGAATGAATGGTTTATGTAAGTGAATTTTTGCAACACTTCTTGATTGAATGGTTATAGTATTATTTACTTGCATTTGTTATTATAATTTGCTGCATTAAAACCCTAGGTGACAAACACATGCTAAGGTCCTTGTCTCATGTCCCTACCAAGTTAAGAGTTATTTTGATTTGTTGAAGTGAGATAGAGCCTTGCCATAGGAACACTCTAATCCTACTCTTCTAGCTAGCCGTTTTTCCTTGTCATTGAGCTAAGAAGGAGGAAAACGCATCAAGGCCTAGGGTTTCTACACCTTGATGAGCCGTTTTCCCCTAAGGGTTTGTTAGATGAAGCTTTGCCATCACAACAATTCACCTTCTAACTCTCTTGTCTTTAGCCCTACAACTTCTTGCCTAAGCTAGCCGATTTAATCTTGCCAATAAGCTAAAGAAGGAGGAGAAAGCACTAAGGCCTAGGGTTTCTACACCTTAGTGAGCCTTTCCCCCCTAGGGTTTCATTGTTGAGGCCTTGCTTTAGCAACACCTCAACATCCAACCCTTTGGTCTTTAGTTTTATCATTATCATTCAGTCCTTCAACCTTTGCATCCTCTTTTCACGCCATTTGCCCTAGTAGCGCACTGGTCTAAGACCTCCTGTATTGAGTAACTTGATCACAAACAATCTCTAAACATTCTTGAACAACCTCTAATTATTTCTAACCCTAGCCTAGAACTAATCTTACTAACCCTATTGCTGCCGTCACCTTTTGTGCTATAAACACCTTTATGCAACATTCGTTTTACCTTTAAAGCAATTGAATGATTGGTTAAGGCATTGTTTCTAAAGTGTTGATATTGTTACATTGATTGCCACTCATCATTAGAGTTTCTTTAGCATTTATTGTGAAGTGATATTGTAATCATTGCTATTGTGTAAACATTGATTTACTTCGACAATATTACTACTCAATTGCTTATTATCGGAAAGTCATTGATTATATGAAGTACTAACCAGCAAGTGAGCTTGCATATGTACATTTTATTTGTTGCTTTGTCTTGGGCAGGTACACTTTTTGTTACTTTATCTTTATTGGTTGTTTAGCCAGGACTTTCTGATCAGGTGGTGACTTGTGAGGGGGAAATTATGACTTAGCTTTCAAACCTTTGCCTGCTCAAAACCCTAGGTCACCGGGGACGTTTCCCCTGGGCCTTAACTCCCTAAACAGAAAGAGCCGTCCCATTGAGGTGACAGTGGTGGGATTGGTTCAGTTATGCCAGTTTGACCTCCTTTCATCCGTCTTTTACCTTAACTACAAACTGTGCGATAACACTGCTAATCTGCTATGTCTGCTGTCTGATCTGATACACTGGGGGTTTCTGGATGCATTGAAGCTGTGGGCTTTAACATGCTTGGCTTTTTTTGTGTGTGTGTGTAGATAAATAAGTGTTTACAACATATGATTAAGCAAAAAGAAAGTAAATGACATGATAGACTGCAAATCATATAGTATGATATTTCTGCGGATTACAATGCTGTATGCGGCTGAATAAAATACTTCTCTCGTCTAGATCAAAGACAAAAGGATCTTAGGCGAAATACAATAAGCAAACTAAAACAATGATACCCAAAATAGAAGAAAGTTGTTGGATCAATGGATGAGCTATAGGATCTGCTGCGAACTAAAACAACTCATACGACAACTGTTGCAAGTCTGAAAAGTTCACCCTGGTGGCTAAACTCCTCGGATCTTCCTGGAAACTGTCTCGAACAATGCGCCTTGACCTCATGCACACTCTCGGTAGCTAACCAACTAAAGATCGACCCTCTAATGATCTGCAGAGATCCCTGTTGTCCCCCACTTTCAGGGATAACTAGGACATTATGTCTCGAGGCCCACAGGTCCTAGACATACAGTACCGAGAGCCTAATCAACTTGAGCATGGTCCTGGAGGGCCCATCTTTTCTCCCTTTCAGCGCCTCCACTTTGTTAGCAGCGGCAACAACATCCATCATGTTCGGCTTGGTCCTGCATCAGAGATGGTTCTTGCTCCATAAGGTAATGAGTATGGGTATCATGGTACGTGTCACTCTGATCCTCAAAACCTTTGAATATGTGCATTTGATTCCTTTGTTTCTAACGGGTGCTTGGATCTTATGCTTGTCCACTTGACCATGTCTTGGGGGAATGGCAGGATGCCCTCGCAAGCTTCTGTCCATAGGTTTTGAGTTGCCACTGGGGGGATTTCCGAAGAGCCATCGTCTATTCCCGTTATACATACCACTTTCCATCTTATTCCTTGCTCAACCATCTCGTTACACTGGTCTGGGCATAGGGTTAGCCAATCATTTAGGGGTTGTACCTTGTGGGAAGAATGGGCTAAAGGCCTGGGGAGTAAAAGCAGCTGAAAATAAAATCCTAAGAAAAAAACCTTGAGATGCTTCGCCCAGGGATCCCCGAGAAAGCAATAAAAGGATTCTTAGCAAGAAACAAAGGGACCTGTATAAAAAGAAATCAAGACCTAGTTGAGGGATGGGGGGTCTCATCATGAGCCAGCTAATTAGGTCCATGGGTGCCTAACGGTATGACACTACCAGCATCTGGTTACCACGCTAGGGTAGTGGCTTTTGGTTGCATGGCCAAGTGAAAGGGGGTCTCATCATGAGCCAGCCTTCTCATTTTCGTGAAAGTACTTGTGGATAACATTGCCACCTCTGGTCACCAAGCCACGACAGTGTCCCTTGACTAGCTTCTTGAGAGAAAAAGCAATAAAAAGATAAAAAAACAATAAGACAAGACTTGATTAGAGGGTAGGAGGTCTCATCACGAGCCGACCTATTAGGTCCATGAGCATCTATCGGTATGACACTATTAGCATTTGGTCACCACGCCAGGGTAGTGGCTCTTGGTGGCATAACCAAGAGAAAGGGGGTTTCATCACGAGCCAACCTTCTCATTTTCGTGAAATGTTTGTGGCTAACATTGCCACCACTGGTCACCAAGCCAGGGCAGTGTACTTTTATTAGCATCTTGGAAACAATGAAGATGAAAAGGCATGAATGGGCTTGGAAATATTTGCATCCGTGACAGGTGCAGCTCACCCTCCACAGAGGCACCCACCAGTAAGCCACCCCTGCTATCACTGCACCTTTTGCCTAGGCATCCCCATCCACCTCACCCACCTACATGACTCGGATTTAATCCTTTCCAGAAACATCCATCTACCAGTAGACACTAGTCCAATAGGACGTCCTGTCACTTCCCCCAAACTTGTATTGCAGACTTGTATAATCTCTTTGAGCATTAGACTGGGGTAAAGGGGTTTTATGCACATGTTTAATTAATATTGATGATTAGATGTGATTGACATTGCTATGATCTTTGTGAGTTATGAGCCCATGGAGGGCGTAGCTGTTGATGTGCAGGATCATGTTCGGCGGACAGGTACCACGATGGACAGGTACACATGCGGAGATGATCAGTTCGGACCTCCATGGGGCTGAAGAGCCCACCCGATGGATGCTGAGACCCCAGCAGGGGGCAGAGACAAGGCAGAGCGTTTGTACCAAGGAAGAGTAGAAGAATCCACCAGAGGCAACTGAGCAGACCTATACCTAGGGGGGTTGAGCCCTCTCCACAGGGACGTTGGCCGTGGAAGGCCCAGGACGTCTCCCAGGATGCCCATGACATCACCCAACAGTATGGATGTTTTGGGAGGCAGATATGGCAGTTTTGGCATGTGTGGCAGCTTGGAGAAGCCCAAGGAGATCTAATGTTTTTCTCTAGGAGGTTGCATTTTCCCTAAAAGGGGCTAACGTAACCCTAGAAAGGGGATGACGTCTCTCTATTGCTTGATTAGGGTTTAATTTTAGGACATTTAATGCAAAACAATATGATTTTGGTGTTTTGGCCTTGTCGGCCTTTGAATGACCTAAAATGTAATTTAGGTCATTGGTATGCTATAAATTGAGGGTTTTTGCCTTAATGTTTTCATCAAATCACTCACCACTTGGTGAGGTCTGAAATTTGCGCCCTATTCTAGGGTTTTGGTTGAAATTCTAAGGCGCACTTGTTGAAGGAAGCTTGTTTTGGCTATTTTTGGCATTTCTCTTGGTGGAAGGTTTACAACTAGGGTATGGCTATTGATTTCTTGGTTAAATGTAAGTAAATTTCTGCAAAACTTCTTGATTGAATGGTTGTAGTGTTGTTTATTTGCATTTTGTTATTATAACTTGCTGAATTAAAATCCTAGGTGACAAGCACATGTTAAAGGTCCTTGTCTTATGTCCCTACCAAGTTAATGAGCCATTTGATTTGCTGAAGTAAGATAGAGCCTTGCCATTGCAACAGTCTAATCCTAGTCTTCAAGCCTAGCCGTCTTATTCTTGTCAACGAGTTGAAGAAGGAGTGATACGAACAAAGTTCGCTCACACAGGAATTATCCAAAATACTTGGAATATAACAAAGTAATCCATATAGGACTGTAAATAATAAATGAATAATAAGATATATATGAGATAATTACAATTGAGAAATGAGGGCCTGCTTATATACCCACGCAAGGGTGCCCTTTACCAATAGTCATGTCCTTTGAGACATGACCTTTCATTATTAATAATTATTATTTTTTAACTATTATTATGTTATGAATATCTATTTATGTATATATTATGTTCATAACATTGCCTTCCCCTTAAAAATGCTTTGTCCTCAAAGCATAATCACTGGAAGGCTTCCCTTTGAACTTTTGTTCTGGCACACGATGTCTTCTCAAATCTTCTGTGCTTGTAGTTGCGACTCTCGA
>JASDQU010738379.1:120605-139208 GCA_032191745.1 Picea mariana | reverse complement strand
ATATATGAGATAATTACAATTGAGAAATGAGGGCCTGCTTATATACCCACGCAAGGGTGCCCTTTACCAATAGTCATGTCCTTTGAGACATGACCTTTCATTATTAATAATTATTATTTATTAACTATTATTATGTTATGAATATCTATTTATGTATATATTATGTTCATAACAAGGAGGGGAAAGCACTAAGGCCTAGCTATTCTACACTTTAGTGAGCCTTTCTCCCCTAGGGTTTCATTGTTGAGGCCTTGCTTTAGCAACACCTCAACATTTAACTCTCTTGTCTTCAGCCATTTGATTTCTTGCTCAAGCTAGCCTTGTAATTTTTGTCTTTTGAGCTAGAGAAGGAGGAAGACGCACTAGGGCCTAGGTCACCTACACCATAGTAAGCCGTCTCCCCTAGGGTTTGACTTGTTGAAGCCTTGCTATAGCAACACTTCAGCATCAAAACCTCTTGTCTCCAACCCCGTTATTATCATCATGGCCCTTCAACATTTGTAGCCCTCTTTGACTCCATCTACCCTAATAAGGCACTGATCTAAGACCTGCATTGTGTTGAACCTTGATCATACAAACAACCAAATACTTTGAACAACCTCTAACTCTTACTAACCCTAGCCTAGACTAACCCTACTAACCCTGTTGCTGTTGTCACCTTCTTGTGCTATAAACACCATTGTGCAGCATTCGTTTCACTTCTAAAGCAATTGAATGATTGGTTAAGGCATTGTTTCTAAAGTATTGATGTTGTTACATTGAATGCCATAGTTTCTTTAGCATTTATTGTGAAGTAAATATTGTAATCATTGCTATCATATAAACGTTGATTTGCTTCATCAATACTATTGTTCAATTGCTTGTTATCAGAAAGTCATTAATTGTATGAAGTACTAACCAACAAGTAAGCTTGCACATGTGCATTTTCTTTGTTGCTTTGTCTCGGACAGGTACTCTTATTGGTTGCTACTTCCGCTTATCTTTCATCTCTATTGGCTGTTTAGCCAGGACTTTCTGATCAGGTGGTGACTTGTGAGGGGGATTATTATCACTTAGCCTTGCTAAACCTTTTGCCTTCTCAAAACCTCAGGTCACCGTGGACGTCTCCCTTGGGCCTTACCTCCCTAAACAAAAAGAACCTTCCCATTGAGGTGATAGTGGTGGGATTGGTTCAGTTACGCCAGTTTGACTTCCTTTTTCATCTAAATTTTACCTTAACTACAAACTGTGCGATAACAATCCTAGATGGATCCCCATAGGGAAATGCACCCCAACTGTTGCTGGAAACTGTGCCCTAGTGATCCCCCCGTTGGAATCGGCTGACAAGGGTCTCAAATTGAGTGCCCTAGGCTCCTATGAAATGGGTCGGAAGGATTTCCCTGGATCGACACTGATGATCTCTCGGGAATCCCAAATGTGTCCTCCTCAACTGTCGCACCCTCAATGGCTGAGAAATGTGCCCAAGATGATTTCAACATCAGAATCTGGCGTGAAACCAGGAAATAGATGTGCCTCGCCCTCCTCTAAATTGGGTCGGAAGGGAATCCCTGCATTCTCCCTGTCTGGGACAAGTCGACTCACTAAACCTCCTCAGAAGCTGCGCCCTCACCCTGAATAAGTGCGCCATTGTTGTTGCAACCTGTGTAATTGTTGCTAATGATTGATGGAAGATCTGTTTGATCTCCTTGGTGACTACGGCGTGTCGCTCAACACCAAAATCAACTACTGGGTGTATTCCTCCTGGAATCCACAGAGCTCTCTCTCCTGAGATGCGACTGTCTCCTCAATGACAAGTTAAATTCTTCATAATGATGAATTAGGTCGCTTTACCCTTTCTTTATAGCTTCCTGAAACCCTAATTCGTTGTTGACCTAGTTTTAGCTTATCTGTTCTATTTTTAGCTCACTTTGACTTAAAAGTGCTTTTAGTCACTTTTAGCTCAATATCACTTTCAAATTATAACACCCTCGGCCGAAGTGACCTCTAGTAACCTTGTTTACCCCTGTATGGCCCTGGCTAAAGTCTAACGAGGATGTTTAGACCATTAAGCCTCCTCTCTGGAGCTCTTATTTGGAAAGGGACATTACAACTGACCCAGGGATGAGGATTTTGCAACAGCTCTATCTTCTTAGGTAGTGCTTCCATCTTCACTGGCAAAGGAAAAACCTTCTCTAGAAGAGGTGTTTCTTTCCTTGGAGAGCTTATTTTCTCTGTTGTAGAGGTAGTCATAGCAGATTCTATCGGGGGTTCCTAAGGTTCAGCAGGGGGATCCTTACTAATCCACTGATGTTTTTCTTTTGCTCTGTCCCACCATGTGGATTATCTTGGTCCTCTTCGGGATCTTCTACCCTTGGGGTGCTTGGAATGCTGAGCTGCTATATGTGTTTTTTTGCAGCATGCCTTGTGATGAAAGGAGACCTGTTCTGTAATATCCCAAATCCACAGATCTTGATATTAACTCTCTACTAACCTTGTCTGTCGTAGATCTGATACTCTTTGGGTGGTTGAATGGGTTATTTAGGTTTCTGACTGCGTTTGATAATTTGAATTTAACACGCGTGGTGATTTTTAATGTGGTTTCAGGTGGAACAACTTGTTAAGATATATTGAACAATCAAACAATTACAATAATGACATGCATGTACAAAACTTCACACACAGACTTAATGCACATAAAAATAACAAAACCAATCTGCAGTTAGACCTTCAAATGACTAGATCTATAGTGAAATACTAGTAAAGCATGGAACAATATCTAGAACTAACATGCGTCGCTAGATCATTGGTATACAAGCTCGATCTGTTTCATGTGTGGGTTTATTGCTGCATGCAGCGCTGGATCTGCTGCCGAAAGATGAATCTGATGCATGCACGAGCAAGACTCCTCTGAATCTAATGAGATCTGAGATCTGTCCCAATGAAGTCACCTTCTTTCCTAGATGACTCTCCCTGGATGGATCTGCTGCTGCCAGGCTCCTGGATCTCTCTGTCACTGTCGGAAGTAATCTGTCCAACTGCTTTGAATGCCCTCACGCTGGCTAACACTGAAAGAGTTGCCCAAGTAGATTCCTCTGTCAGAATCTACTGAAACCTGTCTCGAATGGAGTGCCCTGCCTCCCTCTCCATTGGGTCGGAAGGAATCTGGCTCGCTAGCTCTCTGGATGAGTAGATCTGAGAATCTGTGATCTCTCCTTTGTCTGTCAAACACGCTGCAACTCCACTGACTGAATGTGATGCTCTGATGGCTAGAAGGCTTGAAAAAATGTGTTGGATGGCTCAAATGAAGCACCTCCCCCTAATCTCAAATGGGTTTTGAGGGTTTAGGTTCGCTAGGCCTCCTTAGGAAGAGCGACCCACTATACCTCTGATGTCTCCTCTAGAACTCACGCTGGAATCTGACTACTGGAGCTGAATCTCTGATCTCCACGCTCAATCTGACTGTAGATCTGTAATGAAAGCAATGGAAAACCTATGTGTCTCCCCGACTGGCTAGGGTGTGTCTCTCAACACCGAATCCAATCCCTCGGTGTCTTCCTCTTGTAATCCATAAGTATCCTCAAATTCTCCTGAATCTGGGTTTGTCCTCAAAGTTCTGGTTTCAATTCTCAAATCATCAATAGTGAGCCATTAGGTCAGTTTTCCTCTCCTTATATCCACTGAAACCCTAATTCGTTGTTGACTTTTCAGTTAAGCGCTTTTCCTAAGTTTTCTGATTTAATATTCACTTAAGCGCTTAATTACCTTTTTCCACTTAGTCACTTAATGTCACTTTCAAATTATAACATTTCCCTAGTGAAATGACATCAAATGAACATTTTCCCCTGTTCTTCTTGGCTATAGTCTAAAGGGGATGTTTAGACTAGTAAGCCCTCCTCTTTGGTGTCCTCACTCAGAAAGGGACATTACAATCCTCCCTTCCCGAGAGTGCTTGTCCTCAAGCAACATCAATCTAGGGTGCTACAAAATCTGATCACTCTCCCAAGTAACATCGTCAATTAGAAGCCCCCTCCATCTGACCAAACACTCTCTGATGACCCGACTCCTCAATTTCCTCTCTCTGAACTCCAATATCTCCTCCGGAACCAACTCTAACTGTCCCTCCTCATCCAAAGGTGGTAACTCCTCAGAAGTGCTAATGAACTGTCGCACCGCTTTCTTGAGGCAAAAAACGTGGAACATGTTGTGAATCCAGCTCCCCTCTGGTAGTTCTAACTCGTAGGCCACTTCACCTACCCTGCGTATGACCCTGTATGGTCCATAGAATCTGGGTTTAAGCTTCTCTTCCCCGCTCTTCTTCAAAGATGACTGTTTGTATTGTTGTAGCCTCAGGAATACTAGATTCCCAACCTTAAAGCTACGCTCTATGTTGTGTCTGTCTGCATTCACCTTCCGTCGATTCTGCACCACTTGTAGATTCTCTTTTAATACCTTGAGAATCTCCTTACTCTCTGCTATCTAGTCTTTGGCCTTGGGAGCCTTGCTGTCTCCAAAAACCAAATCAATCAAAGTGGGAGCATCATATCCATATAATGCTCTGAATGGGATCATACCTATGGACATGTGGAAGGTAGTGTTGTAATAGTGCTCTCCAAGATGTAACCACCTTACCCCTGCTTTCTGTTGTCTTCTCACATAGTTCCTCAAGTAGCCCTCTATCCACTTGTTGACTATCTCAGTCTGCCCATCAATTTGGGGGTGGTAACTGGTGCTGGGTGTCAACTCTGTACCAACCAATCTGAATAACTCCTGCCAAAATGTGATGATGAACCAACTGTCTCTGTCACTAACTATACTTTGTGGCAACTTGTGAAGTTTGAAGATCTCTCTGAAGAACAACTTTGCCACCTCCGTTGCGTTGTAGTCTATAGGAATCGTGAAATAGTGCGCAAATTTGGTCACTCTGTCGACCACTACAAATATGCAGTCCTTACCCTGAGCCTTAAGTAGGCCTGTAATGAAGTCCATGGATATACTTTCCCATTTCTGCTCTGGAATAGGGAGTAGATGAAGCAACCCTACTGGGAGTTTCTGCTTTGACTTGTTCTGCTGACAAGTCACACACTCGCTGATATGTCTCATCACATTTTTCTGGAGACCCTTCCAAGAGAATCTCTCCCTAACCTTCTTGTATGTCTTGAAGAAGCCCTGATGGCCTGCTAAAGGTGAGTCATGTATTGTCGCCAAGATCTTCTTTTTGAGACTAGATTCGGGCACATGGTAGACTCGGTCTTTATAGAAGATGACGTCATCAATGACTGTGTACTTGTTGTCCTGTACTTGTCCATCCAATAACTCACATGCGAACTTATTCTTGGAATACTCTACTAACAAGTGTGATTTCCAATCTGTGGAGATCTCCATCAAGGAACAAGTCACTGGTCTCCTGGACAATGCATCTGCCACAATGTTTTTCTTTCCCTTGACATAGTCTATGTCAAAATCAAAGGCCTCGACCTTTGTCACCCACTTCTGCTGCCTCTCGTTGAGATCTTTTTGCTCAAGGAAATACTTCAAGGTATTATGGTCTTTCTTGACCACAAATTTGCTGCCCACCAAGTATTGCTGGAATTTGGTCAAAGCATGCATTACTGCTAGCATCTCCTTGTCGTAAATCAAATATAGCCTCTCCTGATGCATCACACTCCAAAAACAAATGGTAGAGTGAAATCGGGCAATGCTAGTACTCGGTATGTGTCCATGGCCACCTTCATCTCCTCAAATGCCTTCCGCGACTCATCAGTCCATATAAACGCTCCCCTCTTGGTGAGGTCGGTGAGTGGTGCCCCCAACTGTGAAAAACCCTTCACGAACCTCCTGTAGTAGCTGCACAACCCGAAGAAACTCCTCAATTCTGTCACATTCCTAGGTGTTGGCCAATCCAAGATGGCCCTGATCTTCTCCTGATGCACCTGCACCCCTTGTGCACTGATAATGTGACCCAGGTAAAGTAACTCTGTCATGCCAAACTCTCACTTTGACTCCTTGGCATACAATGACCGTGCCTCTATAATGTTGAGTACCTCATCCAAATGTTTTAGATGCTCCTCCCATGTCTTGTTGTATATCAATATGTCATCGAAGAACACCAATACCGATTTCCTCAAGTGATTTCAGAATATATGGTTCATGCAAGACTAGAATGTGGTTGGTGCATTGGTTAGCCCAAATGGCATAACTAGGATCTCAAAATGTCCATAATGGCATCTGAATGTCGTCTTCTCTATATCCTGCTCTCTAATGCTGATCTGATGGTAGCTAGAGCGTAAATCAATCTTCGAGAAGAAATCTGCCCCATGCAGTTCATCCATCAACTCATCAATGTGTGGGATAGGATGTCGGTTTTTGTTTGTCTTTTTGTTCAAAGCATGGTAATCTATACACATCCTCATACTACCATCCTTCTTTATGACCAAGACTACTGAAGAAGCAAATGGACTACTACTGGGCCTGATGTGTCCCATCGCTAACAATTCCTAAATTGCTCATTCTATCTCATCTTTGAACCTCCTAGTATGACGATAGGGTGTTGTAATCACAGGTTTTGCACCCTCCGGCACGGGGATCCTTACTAATCAACTAATGCTCTTCTTTTTCTCTGTCCCACCATGTGGATTATTTTGGTCCTCTTCGGGATCTTCTACCCTTGGGGTGTTTGGAATGTTGAGCTGCTATATGCCTTTTTTTGCAGCATGCTTGGCGATGAAAGGAGACATGTTCTGTAATATCCCAAATCCATAGATCTGGATATTAACTCTCTACTGACCCAGTCTATCGCAGATCTGATACTCTTTGGGTGGTTGAATGGGTTATTTAGGTTTCTGATTGCGTTTGATAAATTGAATTTAACATGCGTGGTGATTTTGCATGTGGTTTTAGGTGGAACAACTTGTTTAAGATATATTGAATAGTCAAGCAATTACAATAATGACATGCATGTACAAAACTTCACACACAGACTGCATGCATATAAAAATAACCAAACCAATCTTCAGTTAAACCTTCAAATGACTAGATCTATACTGGAATACTAGTAAAAGCATGGAACAATACCTAGAGCTAACACGCGTTGCTAGATCATTGGCATGCAAGCCCGATCTATTACATGCGTGGGTTTACTGCTGCATGCAACGCTGGATCTGCTGCTGGAAGATGAATCTGATGCATGCATGAGCAAGACTCCTCCGAATCTGATGAGATCTGTCCCAATGAAGTTGCCTTATTCCCTAGAAGACTCTCCCTGGATGGATCTGTTGCTGCTAGGCTCCTGGATCTCTTTGTCACTGCTGAAAGTAATCTGTCCAACTGCTGGGAATGCCCTCACGCTGGCTAACACTGAAAGAGTCCCCCAAGTAGATTCCACCGTCATAATCTAATGGAACCTGTCTCGAATGGAGTGCCTTGCCTCCCTCTCCAATGGTCAGAAGGAATCTGGCTTGCTAGCCCTCTAGATGAGTAGATCTGAGAATCTATGATCTCTCTGTCTGTCAAACATGTTGCAACTCCACTAACTGAATGTGACGCCCTGATGGCTAGAAGGCTCGGAAAAATGTGCTGGATGACTCAAATGAAGCGCCTTCCCCAGATCTCAATGGGTTTTGAGGGTTTAGGTTCGCTAGGCCTCCTGAGGAAGAGCGACCCACTATACCTCTGATGTCTCCTTTAGAACTCACGCTGGAATCTGACTGTTGGAGCTGGATCTCTGATCTCCACGCTCAATCTGATTGTAGATCTATAATGAAAGCAATGGAAAGCTCGTGTGGTCTCCCCGACTGGCTAGGGTGTGTCTCTCAACACTGAATCCAATCCCTCGGTGTCTTCCTCCTGGAATCCACAAGTATCCCCAAATTTGCCTGAATCTGGTTTTATCCTCAGAGCTCTGGTTTCAATTCTCAAATCATCAATAATGAATCATTAGGTTGCTTTTCCTTTCCTTATATCCACTGGAACCTTAATTCTTCGTTGACTTTTCACTGAAGCGCTTTTCCTAAGTTTTCTGATTTTATATTCACTGAAGCACTTAATTATCTTTTTCCTCCTAGTCACTTAATGTCACTTTCAAATTATAACATTTCCCTAGTGAAATGACATCAAATGAACATTTTGCCCTGTTTCTTCTTGGCTATAGTCTAAAGGGGATGTTTAGACAACTAAGCCCTCCTCTCTGGAGTCCTCACTCGGAAAGGGACATTACATGTTCATCGTCCAGCTATTGGGTCCATGAGCATTGAGTAATCTTTGGCTACCAAATTGATTTCTGCTGGAATCCCCATACCAAATTCCATGTCAACACAAATACACGCATAAGTAGTTATGGGTGTATACATTGTTTCCTCACTTTTAAAGTAAAATTTTCCTACGGCATTGCCAATATAACTGAGAATATCATGGCCCCATAAGTGAAGAGGGAGGTTTGAAAGACGTACCGAAACTAGAGCAGTGGAGAGTGAATTGATGGTTGGATCAAAGGAAGGAGACTAGTTCTTCATGTAGAGACCACAGTTGCCACGAAATCAGGCTCCCAAACTAAGGATCCTATCCAGATCTTCAGCTAAATCAAATTCAGCAGTGAAAAACCTCTTGCGCAAGGATAGATGAAGTATCCGTCTTTGATTTCAGGCTTCCAGGTTATAGAAACCCATTGATGATGATCTTCCAGATGAGGCAAAGGCCATTAAACCTGCAAACTAGACCATTTGTACGATAGAACACTGCATGGTCTGCTGCATCTTGCACAATGGGAACACTGCCGAGGCCTCTTGGACCATGAAATTAGGATGTGGGCAACCAGCTAAGCCATTAAGCACTGCATCCTTGAAAGAGGGACCCACAGAACTTGAGGGGCGTGTGCTAATCACTGGGGAGGAGCCATGCATAGGGGCAACGAGCTGACCAGCAGAAGGAGAAGACGGAGCCGAGGGAAGAGAAGCTGTACACGAAGAAGGCACCATGGGGGAAAAAATCCAAGCAGCAGAGCAGGGAGGGGATAGAGCGGGGATCATTGAGGGAGTCTAGCCGCTCATTTAGAGCTAGAGAGAAGGCACGACGAGCAGCTGGGTTGGAACCCTAGGCGCTACCATTCCAGACCTGTTTGTGTAGTGCTCCATCATAACCCCTTTGCTGCAATAATTTCGTTGAAGACTGTTAAGACTAATTGCTTCATTAATTTCTTAATGTGAAATGTTAAACATTGACTATCTTCATGTGCAAAGTCTTGATACATTGCTAAAATTTCTGTTTGCTACATCTGTTATTTGCTTAATTTTCTTGACAGAAAGAGGGCACGAGAACATAAAACCAGGAATCTGTTCCTGTTGAGCTGATTACAAATTTATTATTAACATAAAGATGCTGTCAATTCTAATATGTGAGATTTGCTTTTGTGCAGGTTGATTGGGATGAAGAAAAGGAGTGTTTTGAGTCTCTGGCTGCTTCTGTTGGCGACTTCTATGCTTTGCATCCACCACTGTTGCCAAATCCCTCTGGGGAAGGATTGAAATTTTATCGGATACCAAAATCAAAATGTAGCATTGAACAACCTACAGCAAATGAACAGCAGAATATTGGTAATTTAACTGTATCTGGGATTATATCTTGCCGATTCACCGTATTTTGGCCTATAGACTAATAAATTTAATTTGGATTTTTCTTGAGAAATTATAGGATAAGAAATTTAGTAGTGAGGAATCTGGACTCTAGGAACTGTCCTATAAGCAAGGCAGCGCTATGCCCCTTGAAGAAATATTAAGTTGTAGTCTCGTATCATCACTGATAATCTAATATGGTACACCAGTAAACTTTATTCAATTGTGTGAAGCATAAGAATTTACCCTGCTACTAGAAAAAAAATCCAGTGTTACTGGGGAAAAGAGTTGTGTTTCAATACATTGTAAGTATTTATTCGACTGCTTGATTATGGAGAGTGCAAACTTAATCATCTAACATGGTAAGCCAGCTCTGGTAAGATTGAGCCGGCATTGACTACATAGAAAAACATTTTTTTTTTTCAAATAATTCTATAAGAATTGGACAATTGTTGAAAATTTGCTAATCTATTTTCACAGTATTTGCAAATTATTTTTCTTAGAGGAAAATAATTTGTTCTAGAAGAAAAATAGGTTTTTAGTTCATACCTTCACCAGGAATTTGTTCTCCTATATGAAAAAAAAACTAAGCTCATATCTTGACCAGTGATCCAAGATGGTACACTGCTTGACTTTAATGCTATTGTGTGAAACTGTGAGCAGCAGAAGAGAATGTATCACCACTGGAAAAAGCGTTGTCACCTGGAAAACAAGTTAGGTTTGAGTACATTGAGTACATCATCAATTTTTGTTAGACTGCTTGGCCTTGAAAAGTGCAAATATTACCATCTCAGCAGGTTTCCAGAATCCACATTCATAGAGACAGATATTACAGGAAACACTGAAGCTCATCTTCCAGAGCCTCCAACTGCTCAACATGTGTTTACTTAGAGCTTTCCTTCTGCTAGTGTTCCACCTATTTCCTTTTTAGGGGTTCCTTTATCGTTGGATGGCCCCCCAACCAAGGAGGTCCCTGCCCAGTTCTTGAGCAAGGACTGTTAAAATATGTATATATCAGTCCCATACTTAGTTAATAACAGATTTCAGCCTTCTCTAGTTGTACACCAATCTTTAGCAATATGACAGCATGCAAATATTGGCCTATGGGCTGAAATACAAACAACTAAGCAATCTGAAATATAACAGCAGCGGAATACTCATGAACAGTGAACAAAATCACACTTTTAGCACCAAAAATCTGGGCAAAACCCCAAGAAGAATTTCTCAGAAAATCTAACAGAATTGAGGAGAAAGTTTCTTTATTAACCTTTAGGAAAATTTTTGAGTACAACAGCAGCTTATAATCAGCATTAAATAATCTGTACGTTCACCCTATCTGAGCAAAAACAACAATTATTTCCATAGCAACACAGTCTGAAATCAAAAATTGATTTCCTGTACAATCTGTACGGACTGTGCAGCCACCAATAACAGAAATATGCCTCAATTTTCGTGCCCAGAAAAAAGGTACAGATCTGTACCTTGCTGTATGGATTTATTTACTGCAGTAACACACCTCGAAATTCATGCCAATACAGAGCAGAAATTCCTGTGCTAACTGTAGCTGCAAAACCCAGCATAAAATGCTGTACGACCTCCTCCAATCCGTACTGTACGGATTCCTAGTTGTACGGCCTCCTCTTTAATGCTGAAACTGTCTAGAAGTGTGTGCCAATCCTCCTAGGGATGCATGCCAACTTCTGGCTGCTGAAACTCTTTCCCTCCAAGCAAAGAAACTTCCTTGTGATGCGTGCCCCTTCACCTTCCCTCAAGCTCTCCTCAAAAGTGCGCCCTCCTAATGAGCTGCCTTTAAACAATTTCGAATTGTAACTCCTCTAACCCTTGATCTCCCTTAAGTGACTCTTCACTTACCCTTGAGATCAACGGTCACGACTTAATCATTCGTTGAGGTCACTTAAGTTAATAAAGTGACCCATAACATCATAAAGTCACTTTTACATTTCGAAATTAAAAGACTCAACTTTATAAAATCATTTATAATGTCACTAGGAGAAAATTTGCTTGGTCACTTCCGCATGTTGAGCGCTGCCAATGCAGAAGTACCTCCAAGCTACCAAATCTCAACAGGGACTTGACATGAGTTTCCCATGAAGTTACAACTCTCAACCTGGAATGTTAGGGGAGCATAGGGGGATGATAGTCGTGCCATTGTAGCACATAATATGGCTAGTTTTCATTTGGATGTGCTCTTTTAACGTCCCCATTTTGGGACATTATAACTTTACAGAGTGCTATGCCTACCAGAGTAGCCAGATAGGGGTGACAGAGTGTTCGGGAGATATTGACGGGTTTTATTGGGCCCGACTCGCATCGTTCATCATCAGGATCCATTTTGCACAGCTTGGCTTTGGTTCCGTTGCATTCCGACGATTTCCATAATTTTGAGTTATTATGGGTCATATCTTAATTAAATTCACTAAGAAGGTCATAATGGGCATATTACTTAGAGAAACCTCTTAGTGTAATAGCTCATCAGAATCGGAAAGAAGAGCACTACAGGATAAGATGATGAGAGGTGACTTTCAATGGCCGGAGAAGCCATAGGGATGGATAAATCACTTTTTAGAGGTAAAATGGTTAATTAATTAATTAATTAAGTGATTTAATCAAGGAATAATAAAATAAAGTAAAAGTCACTTGGAGGGAAAAGGTCAACAACGAATTAGGGTTTCAGCAGTGAATTAGGGTTTAGAAAAGCTATAAGGGAAGGGTCAGCGACCTAATTCATCATTATGCAGATTATGACTTGTCATTGAAGAGAGAGGCGCATCTCAGGAGAGATAGTTCAGTGGATTGCAGGAGGAAGACACCAGTTGGTTGATTTCGGTGTTGAGAGACACACCCTAGTCACCGGGAAGATCACACAGGTCTTCCGTTAGTCTTGAACAACAGTTACACAGGGTCCAGCAGCAAGGGCGCACTTATGCAGGGTGAGGGCGCAACTTCTGAGGAGGTTCAGTGGATTGACTTGTCCCATCCAGGGAGAGTTCAAAGATAGATTAGCTGATAGATTAGCTATAGTGGACACCCCGGGCACACCAGCCCCACATGTAGCATAGGGGAACTCGGGGGCAGGAAGTAGATCCCAGACACCTACTCACACATACACATCTTCGAGTAGGATTCCCATACCATGGTTCCCTAGTTTTCAGAGGGCACCACCAACAGCAACACCACAATCGTTAGCACAGAGGCTACCCACTTAGGTGGAAGACATTGAAGAGTACAGGAGGGAGTATGCAGCGTTGGGTCGTGAGTTCCATCATGACATGACACTGGTTGAGTACTGTGGACTTAGGGGCATGAACCATCCCAGAGAACCTCAGAGAGGAGGACAACAACAACAACAGGGGCATAACATAGATTTCATCTAGAAAGTTGGTAAACTCACCATACCTTCTTTTGACGGATCGTCCAAATGTACTGCCAGAGCTGGGGTACAAAAGCTAGACATGTACTACAAGCTCAACCAGATGACCGAGACAGAGGTTAGTGACTCTTGCACATTTGAGGGACAGTTGGATGGACAGGATGAGCGCATGTCCTTCATCTTCCCCGTCAGGCAATGCTGAGGATTCAACACTTCAGCATAGTGGTGACACCTGTGAGGATTCATATGTGTTGGCACTTAGACATGATGAGATTAGGAGGTTGGATGACCTACCTATGGGTGTAAACTTGGCTTCCAGGAAGTCATGTATGGAGGATGATGAGCTTCCTATGAGGAGCGAGCCACTTTTTTCATCTTCTCAATCACCTATGCTAGCCATGACACATGAGGATATTAGTGGCATTCCTGATATGGTAGAGGAGCCTTGTGTGGGGATTGTACACAAGGAACATATGGATCTGTAGACCCAGGAGGAGAGGTATGGCTTGGAGATAGTTGACCTTACACATACCTATCAGTATGAGGAGAGTGAGTCACCAGTCTTGGAGATTCCATTGATGGACCAGGTTGTGGAGACTGACAACTTGTTGGGACACTTACTCCCAGGATCGATCTACAGTGATGAGGATGCACTCCTTATTGGTCGGGATGACCATAGCACGTGTTTGGACACATCTGTATGGGATCCAGGTGCAGATGATATTAATAGGGTGAGTGCACAGGAGGATACGACTGCCCATACAAGATACGATGCGATTCAGATAGGGGTCGCAGTTGGTGATGGCGTGCAGTGGCATACATGAGGACTTAGTAGCACAGGGGATAGTGGGCAGTTCAGTGCCTTATATTTTGAGGAGTGTGTTGTTGGGGATTCCATTGTTGACACTAACAGTGAGAGGTGTGAGGTAGCACCTCAGCAGGATTGTGACCAGGAGTCACGACACTTGGTAGGACAGTTGAGAGTCAGTGAGGACATGATCATGGCAGCTACTAGATGCATTGATGATACACATGCATTGGTGGCAGGTTATTGTTGGAGGACCTTGATGGCACAGGATAGTTCAGATGAGGGACTTGTCATTGATGACTTCCATACACTCAGGGAGAGAGTGATTGTGATGAGGGTTGACTACCAACAGTTGTTGATGGATAGGGATTACCTATTGGAGGTTGGTGAGATGTATCACAGGGCACTGAGGGAGCAGGGGATTGAGTTGGACCGACTCACTCATGAGTTGGTGAGCGCACAGAGATTCTTAGAAGGCACACAGAAAGCCCTTCAGGAATCAGAGTCCAGATCAAAGAAGCTCCCTGAGGAAATTAGATAGATATCCACTACATCTATTTCAGCAGAGAGTTAGATATATCCCTCGGCCACATTGCGAGAGGATGTTGGTGGTTTAGTAGTGGAGCACCAGTTGTGGGAGGAGCATGAGTAGTACCTAGGATCACTGATGAGTATGGAGAGATATGATCCAGAGACGTAGGAGGATGTCCTTAGGTCACAGGGACCACCCTTCATGAGGGGTGTTGAAACAGTTGGGCACACACATACACATGGGGATTTCAGAGCCAGGGGCAGTTATGAGGACACTCCCATTTGTGTTCCAGGATTGGTTGACCTTCATGTAGAGGATGACCCAGTAGTACACCCAGGATCCATGATGTCGCAGGTGTATACAGGAGATCACATGAGTATGCAGGGGCATATAGTGATGAGTGGTAGTTCACAGGGACATACAGAGGTGTACAGTGGGATTCAGGGGGACACACTTGATTGCAGGGAGGAGATGTACTTAGTAGAGCATGGAGATTCCTCTCCCTTGCAGCAGTATACAGATCTGGGAGATCACCTTCATCATAGTAGCAGTTGCGTGAGAGATGATGGATGGAGAATGATTGACCCTCAGTTTGTGGAGATACCTATTGGTTTGTGTTCAGTGATGAGTACATGAGATTATTTACCATGGGTGTTGGTGGACGAGATTTTGGTCAAGTCCTTGGGATTGACCAAAGCATATGATACTTTCTAGTCCTATAGTTGGTTGCAGATATTTATGATAGCCTCTCTCGATACTTTTATCATTTACAGCAGCACAGGGGGAGCTAGACAGTGGCAAGAGACATGGAGAGTTGGTAGGCTGAGACCACCTAACAGGAGTGTCTTGATTGCATACATCAGGATAGGGGTGGATCATCAGGGGTAGACAGTTGAGGCCCTAGACGTGATGGAGAGTATCCTAGGCCATGGGACAGAGGATATCTCAGAGGTTGCTACATATTCAGACTCTCATTGGGATGAGGGATGAGGGTGGAGGGATTTCGACAGTTACCAGTAGGGCACATCAACAGTTAGTGGGGATTGGAAGTGATGAACCTCCAAATTTGACATGGGATTCGAGAGTCCATTGGGTCAATAGTTTGTTTCATCTGATGAGGATCCAAGAGGGAAGGGTCCAGTATGGATACTTTGAGCAGACAGTCATGATCAGAGTAGAGCAACATCGACATGATGGTCCCTGTCAGAGACTAGCATGGGACCCTGGGATTACAGGGCTGGGCATTTCATTGACTGATCGAGACGAGCAGATGTTTGCAGGGTGGAGTCACTTTGATTTTCCATTGAGTTTCAGTATTGGGGAGAGCACGTCACTGGTTGGTGATTCGTTGAGGTCTTGTAGTACCTCACTATGGCAACAACATGTTCAGTCGGTGGGGGCCGTGTTGAGTTTGGTATGGTTTGGTAGGATAGACCCATTTCGGGTTGAGGCCATGTGTTATTTGCAGGAGACTCATGGTGTTGATATGTTACAGAACTATACTTCACAGGGCATTGCAGTTCACATTCTGATATGGGATCTAGGGATTGGAGTGCTTGGTATTTTAGCGTTTGATGGAGTTGAGTTTCAATTAGAGTGGTTGCTCGGGGAGTTGACTGAGATTCTTTGGCCATTGATCATTCTACTCATCAGAAGCATGTGGGTGTCATGCATGGTGAGCACTTGGAGAGACCACATCTTGACGAGAGTCTACCTTGTGTCACACAGGTGGATATGGGACCCCGGTATCATATGTAGTTGGATTCAGTTATTGCTTGAGGACAAGCAATATTCCGGCAGGGAGGACTGTAATGTCCCCATTTTGGGACATTATAACTTTACAGAGTGTTATGCCTACCAGAGTAGCCAAATACGTGTGACAGAGAGTTCGGGAGATATTGAGGGGTTTTATTGGGCCCGACTTGCATCGTTCATCATCAAGATCCATTCCGCACAGCTTGGCTTTGGTTCCATTGAATTCCGACGATTTCTTTTATTTTGAGTTATTATGGGTTATATCTTAATTAAATTCACTAAGGTCATAATGGGCATATTACTTAGAGAAACCTCTTAGTGTAATAGCTCATCAGAATCGGGAAGAAGAGCATTACAGGATAAGATGATGAGAAGTGACTTTCAGTGGCCGGAGAAGCCATAAGGATGGATAAATCACTTTTTAGAGGTAAAATGGTTAATTAATTAATTAATTAAGTGATTTAAATAAGGAATAATAAAATAAAGTAAAAATCACTTGGAGGGAAAAGGTCAACAACGAATTAGGATTTCAATAGTGAATTAGGGTTTAGAAAAGCTATAAGGGAAGGGTCAGCGACCTAATTCATCATTATGCAGATTATGACTTGTCATTGAGGAGAGAGGCGCATCTTAGGAGAGATAGTTCAGTGGATTCCAGGAGGAAGACACTAGTTGGTTGATTTCAGTGTTGAGAGACACACCCTAGTCACCGGGAAGATCACACAGGTCTTCCATCATTCTTCAGCAGCAGTTACACAGGGTCCAACAGCAAGGGCACACTTATCCCGGGTGAGGGTGCAGCTTCTGAAGAGGTTCAATGGATCGACTTGTCCCATCCAGGGAGAGTTCAGAGATTCCCCTCTGACCTAGCTGAGAGCAAGGCAAGGTGCATCTTTTGCTTGGTTCCTCGTCAGATTCCGATGGAGGAATCATCTGGGGCGCATTTTTCCAGACTTGGGAGTGCGACACTTTTGGCGGATACATTTGGGGTTCCCGAGCGAGCATCAGATCAGATTCAGGGAAACCCTTCCGACCCATTTCCCAGTAGGTCAGGGCGATCATTTTGAGATACTTCTCAGCCGATTCCGAAGGTGGAATCACTAGGGCGCAGTTTTCCAGGGAGGGAGGGGTGCATTCCCCCAGGGGGATCCATCCGGGGTCCAGACACACCGGCAGAGGAGCCGGTCAGTCACCAGGACTGAGAGTTAGAGCAAGGCCCACTATTTGGGACAATTTCCAGGCCATTTTGAGAAGTTTAGCCTCTAGGGCGAACTTTCTGGATTTTCAGCAATTATCGTGCGAGCTGCCACAGTTCCACCTCATCCATTGACCTCGCAATACTCATTTATTATCGGGTATTATCTTTTAGTTTGCTTATTGTATTCCGGCTAAGATCCTTTTGTCATTTGATCTAGCCGAGTGATTCATTTTATTTAGCCGCATTCGGCGTTTGTACTTCGCAGAGATATCATAATATAAACTTTGTAGTCTTTGTCACATTTGTTATTTGTATGATCATTTATATGCTGTAAACCATTGATCCTACACACACATTAGCAACATTTCCTAGACTAGCCAAGTCTTGAACATTACAGCTCCTCCTTCAGAACGTTATAGTTAATGGCTTTAAACTGCATTTGCTAATGAATAATTGGAATGGGATTATGTTCTACAGATCGAAGAGGGCAAAGGGGGGGCTATTTGTGTTGTTGCTCCATGGTTAGTCCCACATCTTCTTGCCAGAGGAGTGGACCCCATTTTTTGTTGTTGTTGGATCACTTTGATCTAATAGGAAGAGTGTGGGGCTTTTGTTCAACTGATGCTCCCATTGATTCAATTGGGAAAGCACACTAGTGGCTTTGGTTGGCTTAGACACTTTCACTGGCTTAGTGTTGATGTTTTGGTTGCTGCGGGAGGTATTAACCTCCACGTGTAACCTATGACTTAGAATAGAATATTCTGGAAGCAAGTGATCCATTAAACATAGGTGTGGAAACCCTAGAAGACAAGTCGGCCTAGCAGAATAAATAATATTAGAATATTATCTTCCAGAAATATAAGTCGGCTCCACAAGAAAAAGATAAACAAAAAATATAATTACTAGAAAGTTAGGTCCGCCCAGCTAGAAAAGTCACTGGACAGATTAATATAAATAGAGGACGTTTTAGCTCATTTGTACACCCAGTTAGTCCGCAAGTCTTGTGGACAGATGCAGTTGCAGTTGGAAGGAGGAATAACGGTGCATGGTCATCTCTTGGTCTTGGTCTCTCTCTTGGTGATTCTCTTGGTGATTTTTTTGGTGATTTTCTTGGTGATATTCTTGGTGATATTTTGCTAAGTATGGCGCAATTTTGAGAGAGTAGTGTAACTGCAGCTGTTGCAGTTATGTATGGTACTTGTTCTGTGGATATGGAGACTCTCTCTCTCTTGTGCGCTACCCTTGGAGAAGGAGCGCTCTACTTGTCTTGAGTTGTTGCTGCAGTTAGCAACTAGGGTTTATTTGTTGGCTCTGGAGTAGGCTTGCCGGAATTATTCT
>JASDQU010738379.1:87117-113157 GCA_032191745.1 Picea mariana | reverse complement strand
AGTTTAGTGTGCTCGGGGGAGGCATATGTGAATGCCTATGGTTGGGTGACAATGATGTGACATTGTCTATGGTTAAACGAGCATACCAAATTTTCAACATGGTTCAGAGCTGGTTTCCTTCGTAACAATCTAACCGCTGGAAGGAAGATCCTCAGTTTCCCCCATTGTCAAGCTCATTGAGCACATACTGAGCACATCTCTTCCCCGGATCAAATTTGCAAATTTCTAAAGTTGAGAAATTAGGATTTCCTCATAAAACCCTAGGTCTGTAGTACCAGTTGTAGTTGCAGTTGTAGTGCTAGTTCCTTCGTGCCAGTTGCAGCACCAGTTATAGTGCTAGTTGCAACACCAGTTACAGTGCCAACACCAGTTGCAGTGATAGTTTTTGTGAAGTGTTGGGACTAATCTTTGGTTGTCCTAGTGCGCCTTACCCTAGCGCATCTCCAGCTACCTTTAGATTACAAGTTGGAGCACCTTTGAAGTTTTAAGGTTCGTCATTGCTTGTTGCTACTGCCGGATAGTGCCACTGCCTGCCGATGCTGCTAGAGGTATGTACTTATATATATTTAAATTGTATCACTATTTTGAGTGTGATTGCAGGAAAAGTGATCTCTTACAATTGTAGATCCAGAGGGATCTCAGATCCAACACATTCAAAGGAACAACACACTCTAGGTTTGATTGTTTTCTTATGCCTCTAGCTGTTATGGCATTATGAACATCTAGTTGTATTTTGAACTATTGAAGTTATGATTATCATAGTAACCTCTGTTCAAAGTTAAAGTTATAAGCTGACTCTAGTCAAATTATTAGATTGATTAAGGTTGAGATTTTTAGTTTATTTGCATTATATTCTCTAACTCAGATTTCTGTCAAGAAAGCGTATTTTCTTAAGTATAGGGGATAAGTTGAAGAGAATACTTGTCATCTTGAGTTAAGGAGACTCGGAATAAAATCACAACACTTGTTCTTGAAGATAATACTCCAGGTTCTAGGTTTGATTGATTAAATTAATAAGTTTCCAATTTGCACATATCAATTTTAATAATTGCTACATTACTAGTTGTGACAACAATCCTTGAAAGGATCTATTACTGCTAGATACAATGAATACTTGGCAGCATGTGAGCACTATTGATGTAAATGCTTATTGTACTTAGTCACAAGATGAACTTGTTGAATTTTTAATGATGAGCTCAAGCACATGTAGTTTATTTCAATTTAGCATGAACTTGAACCATAAACAATGCAGCAATATAATATACAATAGCTGCAGTAACCAAGATCACAAGAAGAATAACCATGCACATGAACACAAGAAGTTATCCCGGGAAAACCCTTCTCAATCAAGGGAAAAACTGAGCAATACTTTGCTATAGAGTCAAGAGAAGATGCCCCACACCATAAACCCTAGAGCACACAAAAGGGTGCTTCTATGACCTTGAAACTTGCGCCTAAGAGAAGTGCGCACTTCAATTGTACAAATAGCTTGAGAAGATGCTACAATGAAGAGTGTGTGAGTGATCCACAATGGGGATCTACCATCTTATTTATATAAGACCTAACACAACAATAGGTTATTCTATTGGCACAATAGGGTCAACTTCTATAACTCAATGATATAATTAATCTTTACACAAATATTAATTATCTTACATGGTGGGGCCGACTTGTACCCTTTACACAATTAGGGTTACACAATAAATCTTACTCTTAGACAATATAGCAAGGGATCCACACATCCTCTAGTGCTCAGCCACTAGGGACACGTCCACCTGTGCTTAGCCACAGGGACGTCACTCTCAACAGATCAACTCAACTAAGTCCATAGGAGTACCATCTGGAGAGCCATCTCAAGTCGACTCAACTGAGTCCATAGGAGTCTGACAAGAGACCATCTCAAGTCGTCTCAATTCAGTTCAGAGGAGCACGACAAGAGACCACATGTCATCTCAACTCAGTCCAGAGGAGTATGACACACCCATCACATGGGCTCTCTCACAGATCGTCTCAACTCAGTCCAGAGGAGAATGACCTAGAGAATGTCTCATGAAGTTGCAATCATCAACACTCCCTCTCAGCTAGGGAGGCATTCTCCACCAGGCCAAGTCTCTCACGAAAGTACTCGAACTTCGTCCTGGCAAGCGGTTTGGTGAAGACATCTGCAACTTGCTCGTGTGTTGAAAGGTACTACACATGTACTGCTTTCCTCTACACCATATCTCTAATGTAATGGTATTTAATCTCAATGTGTTTCGATTTATTGTGAAACACAGGATTCTCTGAGAGCTTCACACAGCTCTGGTTATCGCAATGGATAACGGTGGAATCCTTCTCATGTCCAAATAAGTCTGCAAGGATCTTGCGAAGCCACACTGCTTCGCAGACTGCCACACATAATACAATGTACTTTGCTTCTGCGGTACTCAAAGCCACAAAAGTTCGTTTCCTGCTACACCAGGAAACCATGGCAAATACGAAAGTAAAAAAACAACAAGATGTGCTCTACACTCCCTGCCCTATCTGCATCAGCATATCCCTGCAATCTCATGTCTACACTGGAGGCATATCTCAGGCCATAACCAACTGTGCCTCATAAATATGTCAACACATGCTGCGCTGCTATCCAGTGTGTCTGTCTTGACTGACTCATAAACTGATTGAGTACACTCACTGCATAGCATATATCAGGTCTGGTGTTAACCAGATACATCAATGATCCAATCAGATGTCTATAAAGATGTGGATCAATCTCGCTTGGATCAGAAGAAGCCTCGTTCATTTTCTTTAAATTCATCACCATCGGTGTAGGCATGGATCTGCAGTCTGTCATCCCGAGTTTCTTCAATATCTCAATTATGTATTTTCCTTGACTTAGGAAAATCTCATCAGTCCTCTGCCATACTTCTAGTCCCAAGATGTAGTGCATCATACCGAGGTCCTTCATCTCGAATTCATAAGCTAATGCACGCTTGCATTCAACAATGAGGCTTTCTGAACTGGTGAGGAATAAGTCATCAACATATAGGACCAAAATCAGACACTCATCACCAACAATGTTATAGTATAGGTTGGGATCAACAACACTCTTGCTGAAGCCCGAAATCATCAAATATCCATCAATTTTCTCATACCACGGACAAGGTGCCCGCTTTAGTCCATAGAGGGCTTTCTTCAACCGGGATACATGAGACTCCTTCTCATGTGTCACGAATCCATCTGGCTGCTCGATGTAAACTTCTTCCTCAATCTCACCATTGAGAAAGGTTGTCTTCACATCCATTTGATCTAGTCTCCAACCCACAGACGCTGCAAGAGAAATAATCGTACGAATGGAAGTGTATCGGGCAACAGGAGCAAATGTCTCCTCATAATCTATTCCCTCCACCTGAGAGAATCCTCTGGCCACAAATCTCGCTTTGTACTTCTCGACACTTCCATCAGTTGCATGTTTGATCTTATAGATCCACTTGGAAGCCACTATAGACTTCCCTTCTGGTCTTGGAACAATAGCCCACACATCATTCTTCATGATGGACTGATACTCTTCGGTCATGGCATCTTGCCAAACCTGCTGACTTGCTGCTTCTCCATGACAAGAAGGCTCAATATCAATGATGTGGCTCATAGCTGAAACATAACTCGAAAATCTTTCTGGTCTCTTGCTCTCTCGGAATGTACCTTGAGGAGTTGCATGTCCCTCTGCCTCCTGCAGAGTCCGTTAAGCCCATGCAGGCCTCTTCTGGCCTACTGTAATGTCTCTGGGAACATCAACTGGAGCTACGAGATCAATTGGATCAACTGAATTAGTAACTGTCTCCCTCTGAACTGCTGAAGGGGGGAGAAGATACTGTCTCTTCCTTCTTCTCACTGTCAATCTCCATCTGAGATTCTTTGGATCTTCAGAAGGCTATCTCTTCCTTAAAAGTGACATCTCTGCTAACCTCGATCTGTCTCTGACCAAGGATGTATATCCGATATGCCTTTGAAGATTCACTGTACCCCACAAATGTACCCTTTCTGCCTGAAGGGTCTAGCTTGGTCCTTTTTTTCCTTGGGTACATGGAAGTATACTGGACACCCAAATATCCTGAAGTGTCCAACCTCAGGTTTCACTCCAGTGAAAGCTTCTTCGGGAGTCATGTTCTTCAGAATCTTATGAGGACTCCTGTTCTGAACGTACTTTGCTGTCATGGATGCCTTTGCCCACAAAATCATAGGTAGATTCTGATCATGTATCATTGCTTTGGTTGCCTCAACAATAGTTCAGTTCTTCCTCTCTGCAACCCCATTCTACTGAGGGTTATAACTTATAAGGAACGGTGTACTCCCTCTTGATCCCTGCCTCAATACAGAAATCACTGAAATCCCTGGAGGTGTACTCTCCTCCATTATCTGATCTCAACACCTTGATCCTCCTCCCGATCAAGTTCTCAACCTGAGTTTTAAACTCTTGAAATCTTGCAAGGACTCCATCCTTGGTCTTCAAGAAGTAAATCCACGTCTTTTGAGAGTGATGATCGATGAAGAACACATAATGCAAATATCCGTTCAAGGAAGCAACAGTCATGGGTCCACAAACATCTGTATGTATCAAGTCCAAGATCCCCTTGGATCTACTGTCACTGCTCAAGAAGGACCCCTTGACATTCTTGCCAAGAGCGCAACCTCTGCAAACACCATCATGCTCTCTCATGATGTTGTTATCTCAAGCTCGTGTTGATGATGTTGTTATCTCAGCCTCATGCTGTTGATGATGTTGTTATCTCAACCTCGTGTTGATGATATTGGTGTACCAGCCTTGTGCTGTTGATGTTGCTCCAACCTCATGCTGTTGATGTTGTTGTACCTGCCTCGTGTTGTTGATGTTAGTGTACTAGCCTCGTGTTGGTGATATTATTATTCTAGCTTCATGCTATTGATGTTGATGTTTCAGCTTCATGTTGAAGATGATGATGATGATGCTACTTCAGCGTCATGCTGAATATGATGATGATGATGTTACTTCAACGTCATGTTGAAGATGATGTCAGCTTCATGCTGAAGATGTTGATGATGATGTATCGGTCTTGTATTGATTGATGATGTTGTATTAGTGTTATACTAATTGATGTTGATGCAGAGAATGATGATGATGATGCCATTCCAACTCCATGTTGTGAATGATGATGATGATGATGATGATGCTATTCCAGCTCCATGATGTGAATGACGATGATGATACTATTCCAGCTCCATGCTGTGAACGATGATGTTATTGATGATGAGAAAAACTTCCGATGATTTATAGATGTGCCAGTCAATGTTCCAGATGTTGATGATATTGCTTCCCCCTCTCTCTCTCCTGATGATGTTTTAGAATACCCTTCTTGTTAAGGGGGAGTGTTGAAATATTGTAACTGCGAAGTATATTCTAATTATAATTGAGTTATTATTAAATGGATCAATCCCCTTTTGTGGATTGATCATGTCGGGATTTATGTATGACCAAATCCCCTATTGTGGATTGGTCAAGCCCTAGTTAATTGATGCTAATTGAGAAGTCGGCCCCTAGGGCTAATTAAAGTGGTTTTAGCCACTAGTTGAAGAAGTCGGCCCAGCATGGTGAAGAGACACAACCCTAGTGCTCCTCAGCTAGTATAAATAAGAGAGGATAGCTCCTCATTCTCACACTCACTCAGTCACTCATCTAGTGTGCAAGTTTTGGAGAAGCTGTAGTTACCAGAAGAAGGAGAGAGAGAGGTGCATTGCTTAGTCTTGGATATTCTCTAGTGTTTGGTTTATTATCTTGGCATTGTATTGGCAATCTATATTAAGGAAGTTTTTGCTGGGTTTTTTCCCCCGTGAGGGTTTCCTAGGATAAAATGTTGTGTACCTTGTGATTGTGTTTCTCTCAATGATCCTGCTTATGCTATTATTGTTTAATAAATTGAAAAGAACTTAATAGCAGCTCTAAATTTAACAGTTGGGGTCATTCCCTTGTACTGGGCAAATTTCCTTTATCCAGGATCGATTTCCATAAGAGAGGGGATCGTATAATTCGTATTTTTGGATAGGAGCTGAGTCTTCAAGGTGGGGTGAATTCTGTTGAAGAAGAGGGCTGATTTTCATCATAGGCAGGGCGTAGCTTAGAGCTGGGCCTGTATTTTCTTGTGGGCAGGTTGATCTCAGAGAGAGGGCCGAAATTCCTGTTGCATGGGCCGATTTTCTTCTACAGCAGAGTCTCTTTTTATTTGTTGAGTTTGTGTGCTGACCTTGTTGGGTATATTCTTCTTGGATGAGCTGATTTGGACCTCTAAACTCAGCTATTATTGTAAACAGGTCAGAGAATGATAAATAAAGACAAACTCTTGTGATATTCCTTGTTGTCTTAGTATTTTTATTTACATATTATGTTGGTATCCTTGCTGTAATATCTGCATGCAAACTGGAAACCTTTTGTGGCATAAAACCATCCAATATTCCTTGAAAAACTTCACAAAAACAACCAAACAGCAACCTCACATACACAGCAGCAGTAACCAGGGTTCATAGTTGGGTTGGAGGATGACCACAAAGCATGTGACAAAATATCGGCATCAAGGGTAAGCTACAGCCAGAGAGAGTAAGACGGTAATAGTAGTGATTGGGTATATCTATAGACTGTTTGTCAAAACTCTAGAACCCAGAATCCACTAAGTTCGACAATAAACAATACTGTCTACAAACTGTTTGATGGAAAATCTAACCTATGAAACACACAACAGGCTACCAGCAGTCACATATATGCATCAGCAGTCCATAAAGAAGTACAACATCAACTCAAGAAGACAAATCTGCTAAGTGTTTGACGAAACACCACAACCAAAAACACAAAAATCTCAATGTTCCGATCAGATCTGGTTGGAAATATTACACTTTTCCTCACTTGACATATCTTCACTTTCCATGCATTAATTTCCTCAAATTCCTCTTAATTTGCTTTTAAACTCAAATTTCCTAAAATTTAGGAAAATCCTTAAAAAATAGGACAAATTCCCGCTTGGGTAAAACTCACTCATTACTTGGCCAAATTTAGCATTTAAACATGCGTTTAATTTCTAATGTATTCCCCCATGCATTAACTCTTCTATTCTTCACATGAGTTAACTTTCTTTCCATTCCCTCATGCGCATTAATTCCTAAATTTCTCACTCACACTTATTCCCTCATGCGCATTAACTCCTATTTTATTGACTCTTCTCCTATATATTGGATGGTTTTCATTGGTTATTGGTCGGTTCATTGCAGCAACAACATAGTGTCTTTCTCATTCTCCTCTCCCTTCTTCTCTAGTTTAGTGGCTCTTCTCTGAGCAAAGTAGTCATTGAACCAGTTGTAGACTTGCCAAGTGTGGTGCAATCAACTCTCTTGTAAGCCTAATCAATAAAGAAGTGTGTGTTTGTCTTCAAACCTCTTTTCTTGGCGGTACTATGGTAAGTTTGTGATCTGATTTGTCATTTTCTGAACTGTTCATTGTGATTATTTCTGATCTTCTGAATAGTTTTCTTCTTTATTTCCAATCTAGTATCATTGTGCTAACCCTGTAGGTTCCCTCCAAGCGAAAATAATCACTTTTCCTCATCATTTTGGGCCTTTTTTACACGCTGTCCAGGACGAACAACTTGCTGATTTTTGTTTTTTTAACGTAAAAATCAGACTTTAGATCAGCAGCAAGGCACTTCATTGTGCCTAGGGACTCCCCCTACAGGCTAGCAAGCACTAGCCCAAACAGAGAGGGTCCTAGCTCGTGACAGTTTGGGGCTTTTCTCCTATAATTAGCCAAGTTTTCATCGCTGTAATAATAAGTTATATCAGCTCAATTGGAGGGTGGAAATTTGTGCTAACAGAGGGTCAGGGGCAATTGCAAATTGCTTTGGCATTTAGTTCGTTTGTTTAGAATTGGGTTTTTATGGAAACATTGTTGTAAAGTTACATTCAATGAGATTCCCCATACCCTTAGTCTTGGGGATTTGCGGAGCTTTAAGCAAGAATTGGATCTACTCCTGAGAGTTCACCTCAGAGAATTTTGTGTTGATGTTGAGCTCCTCCCTATGGGCTCGAATCATATGCTGGCTTTTTAATCTTTTGTAGACCAAGACTTTCCTAGTACCCTTGTTCTCTACATGATATAACCACTTTGAATCATGATGTACTTATTTGTTCTCTGAAGTAATATATGAAGCATTTTAAAACGT
Organism: Picea mariana; assembly: GCA_032191745.1. Classification (NCBI taxonomy): domain Eukaryota; kingdom Viridiplantae; phylum Streptophyta; class Pinopsida; order Pinales; family Pinaceae; genus Picea; species Picea mariana. The sequence goes on along the minus strand of JASDQU010738379.1, from coordinate 104,941 downwards.
AAAATTAAAAAATATAGCTCACTAGCTCTAGTAAGTTCTAGCTGGTATTGAATACATTGATTTAGACAAGTTTGTAAATAATGTTACAAGCAGTGGAGAATTTGTTTTCTATAAGCATGGTTCCTATTATCGCACAGTTTGTAGTTTCCATAGTAGATGGATGAAAGGATACCAAACTGGCGTAACTGAACCAATCCCACCCACTGTCACCTCGATAGGAAGGTTCTTTCTGTTTAGGGAGGTAAGGCCCAGGGGAGATGTCCTCGGTGACCTGGGGTTTTGAGAAGGCAAAGGCTAGAAAGGCTAAGTGATAATAATCCCCCTCACAAGTCACCACCCGATCAGAAAGTCAATAAAGATGAAAGAAAAACCGGAAGTAATAACCAATAAGAGCACTTGCCCGAGACAAAGCAACAAGAGACTATATGTGCAAGCTTGCTTGTTGGTTAGTACTTCACATAATCAATGACTTTTCTGATAATAAGCAATTGATAAACAATATTATTGTTGAAGCAAATCAAAGTTGTACAATGGCAATGATTACAATATATATATCACTTCACAATAAATGTTGAAGAAGCTTCACAATAAATAATGGCAATTTTATCATTAATGTAACAATACTTGAAGCAACGCTTTAGCTAATCACTCAATTGCTTTAAGACAAATAGATGCTGCATACAGGTGTTTGTAGCATAGAAAGATAACGACAACAATATAGTTAGTTGGATTAGTCTAGGGTTAGTAAGAGTTAGGGTTTGTTCAAAGTATTGGAAGTTTTAAGATCAAAGTACTCAACACACATAAGGCCTTAGATCAGTGCGCTTCTGGGGTATATGGAGTCAAAGAGAGGACGCAAAAGCTGAAGGACTAAGTGATAATAGTAAAACTAAGGACAAGAGAGTTAAACTTTGAGGTGTTGCTATGACAAGGCCTCAAAGATGAAACCCTAGGGGAGAGAGGCACACTTTGGTGTAGAAAACCTAGGCCTCAGTGCTCTCTTCTCCTTCCTTAGATCAATGGAAAAAATGGCTAGCTTGAAAAGTGGTTAAAACTAAGACAAGAGAATTTGCAAGTGATGTGTTGCTATAGCAAGGCTTCACTAGGCAAACCCTAGGGAAAATCGGCTCACCAAGGTGTAGAGGCCTAGGCCTTGGTGCGTTTTCTCCTTCTAAGCTCAACAAGTAAGAAAAACGGCTAGCTAGAAGAAGATGGATAGGGTGTTGCTATGGCAAGGCTCTATCCTCTTCAACAAATCAAATGGCGCAAAATCTTGATGGGGAGATGAGACAAGGAAATTAACTAGTGCTTGTCACCTTGGATTTGATTCAACAAAATATAATAACATATGCAAGTAAATGAAACTAAAACCATTCAATTAAGAAGTATTTGCAGAAATTCACTTACATAAATCAAGAAAACAGGTAGCAAAACCCTAGTTGTAACACCTTCCACCAAGAGAAATGCCAAAAATGCCAAATAAAGTCTTCCTTCAACAAGTGCGCCTCAATATTTCAGCCAATAACCTTGAGAAGGGCACAAATTTCAGACCTCACTAATGAGTGAGTGAGTTGTGATGAAAATATGAAGGCAAAAACCCTCAATTTATACAGTAGCAATGACCTAAATTACATTTTAGGTCATTAAAAGGCCGACAAGGCCAAAATACCAAAATCATACTGTTTTACATTAAATGTCTTAAAATTAAACCCTACTCAAGAAATAGAGAGATGTCATCCCCTTTCTAGGGTGACGTTAGTCCCTTTAGGGAAAATGCAGCCTCTTGGAGCAAAACGTTAGCCCTCCTTGGGCTTCTCCAAGCTGCCACACGTGCCAAAGATGCTATATCTGCCTCCCAAAACATCCATACTGCTGGGTGACGTCATGGGCATCTTGGGAGAAGTTCTGGGCCTTCCAAGGCCAACGTTCTTGTGGAGAGGGCTCAACACCCCTAGGTACAGGTCTTCTCAGCTGCCTCTAGTGGATTCTTCTGCTCTTTCTGGTACAAACACTCTGCCCTGTCTCTGYCGCCTGTTGGGGTCTTAGCATCCATCGGGTGGGCTCTTTATCCCCATGGAGGTCCGAACTGATCATCTCCCCATGTGTACCTTTCCAACGTGGTACCTGTCCGTCGGGAATGATCCTGCACATCAACAGCTACGCCCTCCATGGGCTTATAAGTCACAAGGATCATAGCAATGTCAATCACATCTAATCATCAATATTTATTAAACATGTGCATAAAACCCCTTTACCCCAGTCTAGTGCTCGAAGACATTATACAAGTCTGCAATACAAGTTTGGGGAAAGTGACAGGATGTCCTATTGGGCTAGTGTCTACTGGTAGATGGATGTTTCTAGAAAGGATTAAATCCAAGTCATATAGGTGCGTGAGGTGGATGGGGATGCCTGGGCAAAAGGTGCAGTGATAGCAGGGATGGCTTACCGGTGGGTGCCTCTGTGGAGGGTGAGCTGCACTTGTCATGGATACAAACATTTCCAAGCCCACTCATGCCTTTTAATCTTCATTTTTTCCAAGATGCTAATCAAAGGACACTGCCCTGGCTTGGTGACCAGTGGTGGCAATGTTAGCTACAAACATTTCGTGGAAGTGAGAAGGCTGGCTCGTGATGAGACCCCCTTTCTCTTGGCTATGCCACCAAGAGCCACTACCCTGGCGTGGTGACCAGATGTTGGTAGTGTCATATCGCTAGATGCTCATGGACCTAATAGGCCAACTCGTGATGAGACCTCCTATCCTCTAACCAGGTCTTGTCTTATTGGTTCTTATCTTTTTATTTCTTTTTCTCTCAAGAAGCTAGTCAAGGGACACTGCCCTGGCTTGGTGACCAGAGGTGGCAATGTTACCCACAAGTACTTTCACGGAAATGAGAAGGCTGGGTCGTGATGAGCCCCCCTTTCTTTTGGCCATGCAACCAAAAGCCACTACCCTGGCGTGGTAACCAGATGCTGGTAGTGTCATACCAGATGTTGAGGCTCTTGTTATTTATTATCAAAGTCATGATGAAGGGAGGATGCTCATCGTATTGGACCCTGAAGTGATCGGCTTGTAACATGATAGGAGGGTCCATGGGTCCATTTGATCCTTGGAAAAAATTGTCAAATCATTCTTTGACAGATGACACCTTTATGACTTCTTTCAGAGGGATGGTTACATGCATCTTGGATAGCGCCCCTTCAAAGTCAAAGTTCAACTCCACCCTCTTGGCTTTGGAAGTTTTCATGGGGATAGTGTCCGAGAGTGGAGGTTTTGTTTGAGCTGCCACAGGAATGGTAGAGATGGGTTGGTTCAGCTTCTTTCATCTATACACTTGGAATTCTTATTTCTTCAACTTCTCTCTTGATTCCTGGTCTAGGTTGTTTATTATTGCCATTCTAGCCAATCTGGTTGCTTCTTTTACGCCCTCCTAATGTTCTTCAACAGTGATATTTATTTTGGGGCCTTCCATGAGATGACCCAAATTGTTTACTTGTTCATGGCCATCATTGTTGTATGGGCATTCATGCTCCCAATGTGCTTCACTACACTGCAAGAACCAAGGGTTTTCATCCACCATATTTGCGGGAGCTAAGGTGTTTGGAACCTCTAGGTAATTCTTTGGTTTGTAGAATTGGTTCCCCTTTTGGAATTGACTCTTGTACGGGACCCTAGGTGCTTGGTTCTGGGCTCTTTCCAAATTGACAATTCTACTCATCATTAGCTCTTGATTTTTTTATCATGCCATCCATGGTTGCTCGTAATTTTTCCATATTGGCGCAAAGGTCAGAAGTAGGCTCGGTATTGTGAACTATCTTGGGTTTAGTGTCCATTTTGCCCCTTGGATTTGTGAAAGGCTCAATTTTAGACGAATGGAGGTTGCCTTCAATCTTGGTAGCTAGTTCTTGAGCTTCTTGAATTGTTTGGGGGTTTTTGTCTCTGAGAAGATATCCTAGTTGGCCATTGAAAGACTTGGTGTAGATATAGACAAGGTAATTATCGCTCGGATGATGGCTCACAGGGATCTTCTGCAACAGAGTCTCAAACCTAGTGTGAAATTCTCGGATGGTTTCATTGTCATGTTTCCAAAGGGAATTCAGCCTAGTTAACAGCATGTTGGGGTCTTCTTTGATACTCCATCTTTTGAGAAAGGCTTCTTCAAGTTTGTCTATGGTTTTAATACTGCCATCTGGAAGAGTTAGGTACCAACGCCTTGAAGCATCAAGGAGAGTAGCGGAGAATAATTTCATGACTAGGTCTTCAGCATCATCATTGATAGGGTGAAGCCGAAAAAACGCCCAGAAATTGCTCATGTGCTCTTCGACACTGATTGCATCAGTTCCGGTAAACTTAGGCAAATACTTCTCATACTTGGGTGGCATTTGCATAGGATAGCCTGGTATGGATGACATGTCTAGCGGTTTGAAGAGACTGGATGACCATTGTCTTTGATTGTTGCCTGGGTTCGGTGTATTGATCTGAGTTGCAGTGCTAGACATGGTGTTCAAAGGAAGATTTCCTCCAAAAAATGATTTTTACAACAGGTAAGCTTGTAAGGTAAAAACTCTAGAGGCAAGGCTTATCGAAAAGTGTCGTTTTGAGGAAGATTGACTTAGTGTTCCCTGGCAATGGCGTGAAAATGTTATTGCACAGTTTGTAGTTTGGATAGTAGATGGATGAAAGGATACCAAACTGGCGTAACTGAACCAATCCCACCCACTGTCACCTCGATGGGAAGGTTCTTTCTGTTTAGGGAGGTAAGGCTAGAAAGGCTAAGTGATAATAATCACCCTCACAAGTCACCACATGATCAAAAATTCTTGGCTAAACAACCAATAAAGATGAAAGAGAAACCGGAAGTAATAACCAATAAGAGCACYTGCCCGAGACAAAGCAACAAGAGACTATATGTGCAAGCTTGCTTGCTGGTTAGTACTTCACATAATCAATGACTTTTATGATAATAAGCAATTGATAAACGATATTATTGTTGAAGCAAATCAAAGTTGTACAGTGGCAATGATTACAATATATATATCACTTCACAATAAATGTTGAGGAAGCTTCACATTAAACAATGGCAATTTTATCATTAATGTAACAATACTTGAAGCAACGCTTTAGCTAATCACTCAATTGCTTTAAGACAAATAGATGCTGCATACAGGTGTTTATAGCATAGAAAGATAACGACAACAATATAGTTAGTAGGATTACTCTAGGGTTGGTAAGAGTTAGGGTTTGTTCAAAGTATTGGAAGTTTTAAGATCAAAGTACTTAACACACACAAGGCCTTGGATCAGTGCGCTCCTGGGGTATATGGAGTCAAAGAGAGGACGCAAAAGCTGAAGGACTAAGTGATAATAGTAAAACTAAGGACAAGAGAGTTAAACTTTGAGGTGTTGCTATGGCAAGGCCTCAACGATGAAACCCTAGGGGAGAGAGGCTCACTTTGGTGTAGAAAACCTAGGACTCAGTGTTCTCTCCTCCTTCCTTAGATCAATGGTAGAAAACGACTACCTTGAAAAGTGGTTAAAACTAAGACAAGAGAATTTGCAAGTGATGTGTTGCTATAGCAAGGCTTCACTAGGCAAACCCTAGGGAAAATCGGCTCACCAAGGTGTAGAGGCCTAGGCCTTGGTGCGTTTTCTCCTTCTAAGCTCAACAAATAAGAAAAACAGCTAGCTAGAAGAAGATGGATAGGGTGTTTCTATGGCAAGGCTCTATCCTCTTCAACAAATCAAATGGCTCAAAATCTTGATGGGGACATGAGATAAGGACATTAACTAGTGCTTGTCACCTAGGATTTGATTCAACAAAATATAATAACATATGCAAGTAAATAAAACTAAAACCATTCAATTAAGAAGTGTTTGCAGAAATTCACTTACATAAACCAAGAAAATAGGTAGCAAAACCCTAGTTGTAACACCTTCCACCAAGAGAAATGCCAAAAATGCCAAATAAAGTCTTCCTTCAACAAGTGCGCCTCAATATTTCAGCGAATAACCCTAAGAAGGGCACAAATTTCAGACCTCACTAATGAGTGAGTGAGTTGTGATGAAAATATGAAGGCAAAAACCCTCAATTTATACAGTAGCAATGACCTAAATTACATTTTAGGTCATTAAAAGGTCTACAAGGCCAAAATACCAAAATCATATTGTTTTACATTAAATGTCTTAAAATTAAACCCTAATCAAGTAATAGAGAGAGGTCATCCCCTTTCTAGGGGGACGTTAGCCCCTTTAGGGCAAATGCAGCCTCTTGGAGCAAAATGTTAGCCCTCCTTGGGCTTCTCCAAGCTGCCACACGTGCCAAAGATGCCATATCTGCCTCCCAAAACATCTATACTGCTGGGTGACGTCATGGGCATCCTAGGAGACGTTTTGGGCCTTCCAAGGCTAACGTCCCTGTGGAGAGGGCTCAACCCCCCTAGGTACAGGTCTGCTCAGCTACCTCTGGTGGATTCTTCTTCTCTTCCCTGCTACAAACGCTCTGCCCTGTCTCTGCCCCTTGATGGGGTCTCAGGATCCATCGGGTGGGCTCTTCAGCTCCATGGAGGTCCGAATTGATCATCTCCCCATGTGTACCTGTCCAACGTGGTACCTGTCCGTCGGGCATGATCCTGCACATCAACAACTACGCCCTCCATGGACTTATAAGTCACAGGGATCATAGCAATGTCAATCACATCTAATCATCAATATTTATTAAACATGTGCATAAAACCCCTTTACCCCAGTCTAGTGCTCAAAGACATTATACAAGTCTACAATACAAGTTTGGGGAAAGTGACAAGACGTCCTATTGGGCTAGTGTCTACTGGTAGATGGATGTTTCTAGAAAGGATTAAATCCAAGTCATGTAGGTGGGTGAGGTGGATGGGGATGCCTGGGAAAAAGGTGCAGTGATAGCGGGGATGGCTTACCTGTGGGTGCCTTTGTGGAGGGTGAGCTGCACCTGTCATGGATGCAAATATTTCCAAGCCCACTCATGCCTTTTAATCTTCATTTTTTCCAAGATGCTAATCAAAGGACATTGCTCTGGCTTGGTGACTAGTGGTGGCAATGTTAGCCACAAACATTTCACGGAAATGAGAAGGCTGGCTCGTGATGAGACCCCCTTTCTCTTGGCTATGCCACCAAGAGCCACTACCGTGGCGTGGTGACCAGATGCTGGTAGTGTCATATCGCTAGATGCTCATGGACCTAATAGACCAGCTCGTGATGAGACCTCCTATCCTCTAACCAGGTCTTGTCTTATTGGTTCTTATCTTTTTATTTCTTTTTCTCTCAAGAAGCTAGTCAAGGGACACTGCCCTGGCTTGGTGACCAGAGGTGGCAATGTTACCCACAAGTACTTTCACGGAAATGAGAAGGTTGGCTTGTGATGAGACCCCGTTTCTTTTGGCGATGCAACCAAAAGCCACTACCCTGGCGTGGTAACCAAATGCTGGTAGTGTCATACCGTTAGGTAACTAGATGCTAGTAGTGTCATACCGTGGACACAAGCTTGCTAGGGCATCCTGTCATTCCCCCTAGATATGGTCAAGTGGACAAGCATAAGATCCAAGCACCCGTTAGAGATAAAGGAATCAAATGCACATATTCAAAGGTTTTGAGGATTAGAGTGACACATACCATGATACGTAGACTCATTACCTCATGGAGCAAGAACCATCTCTGATGCAGGACCAAGCCGAAGGTGATGGATGCTGCTGCTGCTACTGACAAAGTGGAGGTGCTGAAAGGAAGAAAAGATGGACCCTCCAGGGCCATGCTCAAGTCGATCATGCTCTCGGTACTCCATGTCCAGGACCTATGGGCCTCGAGACATAATCTCCTAGTTATCCCTGAAAGTGGGCGATAACAGTTCAAATTAATATGCTTATAGAAAACCTGAAGTAATAAATTAAGCATTTTCAAAATAAAAATAAAATATATATAGTAAGCTAGCTCTAGTAAGTTCTAGCTGGCATTGACTACATGGATGGAGACAAGTTTGTAAATAATGTTACAAGCAGTGGAAAATCCATTTACTGTAAGCTGGTTCCAAGTAATATGCTTACAGAAAACCTGAGTTGGTGTATGGTTGTTATGAAAGCTGTAGATTTTTATAGCTCCAATGTTTCTCAATGCCTAAATGAGAATTCCCATTCAGACTTGTTGAATGCAGAGTTCACCCATGATCAAAGGTTTAGAGTAATGACAATGAAATAGACCGAAAGCATGTGTGTGCACATGAACAGAATAAATAGGAGAGAATGAACAATCATAAATAACTAGAGACATTAATGTTTTTATTCAACTCAATATCATGTTTACATATACACATGATCAATAGAGGGAGGTATTGTGGAAATTTTGAATATCCTTGCGTAAAACAACTTCTGAAATTTCACCTCAATGCTTGAGGTTCTCCGGATCTGTTTCCTATGAACTTTCAGCCTTATGGCTGAATCTGAAATATTTATTTACAGCAGCATATATTTCACTTCTGTCCCACCAAAATCACTAGGAAGCCCAAGAAAACAAACACTGAAACAATGCACTTCAAGGGGAAAAAATTCACAGTCCTAAGGGCTCAATCCCCTGAACAAATCAGAACTGGAAAATACTTTATAACAACAGATTTATTATAGCCCTAAATCTGCCCCTTTAGTTCCTTCTTAGCTTGTTAAATCACTGAACAGATCTGCCAAATGTTCATTGTTGTTGTTTTAGCATCAGACATGAACTTCCATACAGGTCTAGTGTCAGACGTGTGGAAGTCTGTAACAAGTAAGCTTGTTATTTAATTGAAGACAGTTATTCTGAATATATATATTGATTGATAACTGATAAGATGATGATACAATTACCCTCGTGACGGTTTACTATATAGCATTGACTGGTTACGAGGTGAAGAGGTATGTGCCTCTCGATGAAGAGGTACATGTCTCTTGATTTATTTAATTAAATTATTATTATTATTATTATATTCGTAACATTGCCACCCTCTTAAGGGATGCTTTGTCCTCAAAGCATAGTAAAATAGGATTCTCTCTAGTTGAGCATGTTTCTGTAGTGAAATGAAGCTTTTGTCTGTTAGTGGTAATTGATTCTTCTTGAGAGCGGACCCTTCGACACCATATAGTTTATAGTGTTGACCTTGCCAACTAAATTCCATGAATTGTTCTTCAAGGTTTGTGGCATAACTCCCCAACTGTATCAACCATTCCGCACCTAGTACCATATCCATTCCTTCGAGTGGTAAAGCATAGAATCTTGTTTGTAGTTCTAGTTCTTGTATTTGAACTGAGATTTTATGACATTTTGCAAGTTCTTTAACCCTTTGTCCATAAGCAACCTTAACAGTGAGGTCCCTAGTGGGGTAGATGAAACAATTCAGTTTTTTTGCAACATCAATGTCTATATAGTTATGAGTACTGTCAGAATCTATGAGTATTGTTAAATTTCTATCTTTTATGACTCCCTTAAGTTTTAGGGTTTTAGGTTGTGGTTTTCCTGTCATAGTTGCCAACGAAACTATAGGTTTTCTTTCTTCTTTTCTTGGAGGTTGGCTGTTATCCTTTCTGAGATGTGGTGGAATATATTTTGGAGTAATTATCTCTCTTTGAAGTTTGTTTTCTTCTTTTCGATTTTTTGGACACATGAGATTGAAGCTAAAGATGCTTTTTATGGTATTTCATCATGGTCAGAATCTGTGTTGTATGCTATAGTGATTTCATCCTTTGTTTTCGGGACTTCTACTTGCTTCCCATCCACTATTCTAAGGTAGCGTAATGACTTGTCCTCACATTGGTGCCCTGGTGTCCAATTTTCCCCACACTTACGACAATTGTTTTTCTTCTTGTTTTTTCTCTCTAATTCACTACTGGATGAGTTTGATTCCTTCTTTGCTTTGCAAGTATATAATTTTTTATTATCTCATTTGTGCCCTGGAACCCAATTGTCCCCACAATATCTACATTTGTTCACCCGTTTCTTATCCAGGTTAGACTTGTCTGTAGAGTACTTATTTGTTTTTTCATTTGAATATTTGTTTGATGTTTCAACTTTCTGGACCTGCGAATAATGGCTTATTGAACTTGTCTTTTTGTTCAATTAGCCTCGCTGCATGTCTAGCATCTTCAATAGTTTTAGGATTCCATAGTTTAATTTCACTATGGATGTAATCCTTTAATCCACATATATACATTTTTAGTAATTGTTCATCAGTGATTCCACTTTGCCTTGTTGCCAACACCTCCTACTCGTGTGTATAGTCATTTACACTTCCTTTTTGCTTAAGATGAACGAACTTTTTATATAGGTCATCATCCTCTTCGTCATGGAACCTTTTTAATAGGGCAGCTGTGAAGTTTTTCAAATGGAAGGAACGAGCGTCACATTTTCTGGACCACCATAGGTACCAGTCACAAGCTTATCCTTCTAAACTGTTGGAGGTTGTTTTTACTTTTTCTCATTCGCCTAGCGAGGGGTTTGATTCAAAAATACTTTCCATTTTGTTGATCCAGACAACAACTCCTCTATGGTCCTTGTTGTCATATTTCAGTAACTCCTTTTTAAACTTCTGGTAATCTCTATTTTGAAATTTGTGCGTATTTCTTGAAAAATCTCTGGTATTTCTTGGTGTTCTTGATCCTCTAAATTTTGCGATCCTGAACTTTGTTATGGTCTTTGAAGGTCTAAGGGTTCTGCAAATAATGTGTCCATTCCTTCAGTTAATTGATCAATTCTTGCGATCTGTTCATTAAGCATCCTTGTACTCTTGTCCTTGTCGTTACCCCTCATTCTTAAATAACTATTCCATCACTCTTCCGATGTGTTTATTAACATGTCAATTATGTCTTCCTTTTGTAATAATTTATCGATTTATTCTATTAGTGTTTTTTGTACTTCACCAAAATCCTCCCGACTTTTCTCAACTTTACCGAGACGATATTTAATGCTGTTGATTTCACTTTTACGGTTAATTTCATCCTGTGACTCCTCGTTTTTTTTCTACTTCCTTCCATTTTTATTTTAAATTACTATATATATATTGATAACTTTTACTTTATATCTATGTAAAGTTAAAGTTATCTTATTAAATTAATTAATAAGTTGTTTTTTTGGATTTGGGTTAATAAAAAAAAAATAAAGGTGATTTACGGGGATGTGACTTTATAAAAAGTCACGAATGATTTTTTTTCTTTTTTAAAAAAATTGTGGAGACAAGGGTACGGTATACTGATCGAATGAGAGGACATAAACGGGTCACGTTAATTGGGTATTAATAATTACTGATGCGTGTCTGGTGATGAGAGGGAGACCCACACAGATGTATGGCGACGAATTTGTGGCAGACAGTACGGTGGACAGGGGACCACGGACGGTACAGATGTATGGCGGCGAAAAGTTGATTTGAAGGGAAAGTAAAAATTTGTCTGTGTGCTTGGGAATTTATTTTGCTTCCGCCATTTAATTTCCAGTTAATTTCAGCCAGTGTGTAAATATTCTATGGTCTGAATTTTCTGTTTTAAAATTCAGCAAGTAATTTTTTTCCTAAGAATCATAATGAAGTAATTCATCCAAGGTTGAAATTTTGACCTTCCTGATAAATTAGCATACGAAACCGCCCTAGAAACTACTCATTAACATGTGTCTGATTTTCAGATCTGCAGTGCACAATATTTGGACAGAAAATGTACACTTCATATTACAACATAATGAAGATACAAATACATACCATCAGCTCGGTATAAGACAGAACAACATGTCCTATCCACTTATAACAAGCTAGGACACTCCAATTGCATTCAAACCCTAGCTAGGGCATCCACCATCAACAAACCTTAACCAACAATAACAACTTAGCAAGGTATCACACCAGTGACCAGGTTACTCCTAGCTGCTTCAAACCTCAATAACAAGTTAGCATCAACACCAAGTCCACCCTTGATCTCTTACTTGCGTCACACAAATCTTCTAGGAGATTCTCCAAGCTTGCATCACACAAGCTCTCAATCTTCTTCACTCCTCTAGCGTTGATGTCTTACTCTAGGGTTTACATGACCCAAACCCTAGGCCTTCTTGCATCACAAAGTACAAAGGCTCTAAGGAAAACCCTAGTGCTAGCCCTCCAAGCTTCTTGTTTATCCTAGGGTTTTCATCCCACAAACCCTAGGGATTTTTCTCTTGCATCTCACAAGCGCCAAGACCTCTAGACAATGCTAGAATGGAATATCAAAAGTACATCAACATAAACTCCCAAGTCTTCTTCAAGATAAGCATCAAACCAAGCTCCAAGACTCCTCTACGCCTAACACTCCATGTTCTTGCTCTAGGGTTTACATCACACAAACCCCAGGTCTTCTTCTCTTGTGTTACACAAGTTCTAAGACCCAAGTTCATCCCTAGTGCTAGCATTCATCTTCACATCTCCCCTAGAGTTTACATGACAAACCCTAGGTCTTGCTTCCTACAAGACTTCTCTAAATAATTACAAAGATAGAATAATGAGTGCATTAATAGTAAGTAATGGCAAAGGCTATCTCCTCCCTTTATATAGAATAGGTGAGGGAGGCCAACATAAAACATGTACTAGGCCCACACAAGTAACCCTAGACTTATGTCAACAAGGCAACCCCACATGGGGTTCTTTATAATACAAAGATGATAAGTGTCTATTAACCCCTGGATTTTCACACTTGAGAATCTTGAGGGTTAAGAGCCAACATACACTATCTGGGTTGGCATTCAGAGATTTTCCCAAAGTTTTAGCACTTTTGTGAGCCAGAGGATGGTTCCCATCAGAGACAGGTACACAATTGGTATTGTGGTTGTTTTTCTTTAAAGATAGAGCTAGCATAGTTTCACAAGGATTTGAGAGAGATTTCTATATATAGCAGGCGACCCTACTTTGTAGGAGATAGTGACTGGAGACTCATTTGATAGTTTTGAGCATACAGTATTGGTCCTTGCATGATATTGAGTCTGATAACACTTTCTTCTGGGATTATGCAGATACTTTCTATTTTTATGCAGATTTTGAGCGTACAATATTGATTCTTGAGACATTCTGAGTTTGTTGGACATTTTTCGAGATGATTTGTCAACATTTTCTATGTTTAGCAGGTGGAGAACCAAGGCTCGCATATCAATTCTGATCGCATATTTGGAATCCTCACGAAAAATCAAATCCGATGAGTATGATGTCATTGACATGTGGCGACATTCTATTTTTAGCAGTGTCTATTTTTAGGCATTAGACACATGGTGGTGTTCTCCTAGTCATCCTGGACATTTTTGGCAATTTCCAATTTTTAGGGTCGTTTATAGCAAGTGGCAGAGTTAGACTCCGACATTTGGCAATGATGTAATGTGACGTGTGGATGAGGTGGCAAAATTAATGAGGGGTGTTATCCCCCACTTTTAGGGATAACTAGGAGATCATGTCTCGAGGCCCACAGGTCCTAGACATGGAGTACCAAGAGTCAGATTGATTGGAGCATGGCCCTGGAGGGCCCATCTTTTCTCCCTTTCAACACCTCCACTTTGTCAGCAGCAACGACATCCATCACCTTAGGCTTGGTCTTGTATCAAGGATGGTTCTTGCCTCATGAGGTAATGAGTCCGGTTATCATGGTATGTGTCACTCTGATCCTCAAAAACCTTTGAATATGTGCATTTAATTCCTTTTGTTTCTAACAAATGCTTGGATCTTATACTTATCCACTTGACCATGTCTGGGGGGAATGACAGGATGCCCTAGTAAGCTTGTGCCCATAGGTTTTGAGTTGCCACTGGGGGGATTTCTGAAAAGTCATTGTCTGCTTTCGTCATATTACCACTTTTTCATCTTGCTTCCCGCTCATCCATCCCATTACATTTGTCCGGGCATTGGGTTGGCCAATCATTTAAAGGTTGCACCTTGCCTTGTGGGAAGAAGGGGCTAAAGGCCCAAAAGGTAAAAGCAAGCTGGAAAAAGATAAAATCCTAAAAATAAAACCTCGAGATGCTTCACTCAGGGATCCTCGAGAAAGAAGTAAAAGGCTTCTCAACAAGAAACAAGAGGGACCCATAAAAATAATAAAACAAGACCTAGTCAGAGGATAAGGGGTCTCATCACGAGCCAGCCTATTAGGTCCATGGGCACCTAGCGGTATGACACTACTAGCAGTTGGTTACCACACCAGGGTAGTGGCTCTTGGTTGCATGGCCAAGAGAAAGGGGGTCTCATCATGAGCCAACCTTCTCATTTCCGTGAAAGTGCTTGTGGGTAACATTGCCACCACTGGTCACCATGCCAGGGTAGTGTCCCTTGGTTAGCTTCTTGAAGAAAAAACAATAAAGAATAAAGAATAAAAGGCATGAATGGGCTTGGAAACATTTGCATCCAGGACAGGTGCAACTCACCTTGTATAAAGGCACCCACAAGTAAGCCCTGCATTTCCCTGCTTTCACTGCACCCCTTGTCAGGACATCCCTTATCAACCTCACCCATTTACATGACTTGGATTTAATCTCTTCCAGAAACATCCCTTCTCTAGTGGACACTAGCCCAATAGGACGCCCTATCACCTCCTCCAAACTTGTATTGCAGATTTGTATAATGTCTTTGAGCACTTGACTCGGTAAAAGGGGTTTTATGCACATGTTTAATAATATTGATGATGAGATGTGATTGACATTGCTATGATCCCTGTGACTTATGAGCCCATGGAGGGCGTAGATGTTGATGTGCAGGATCATGCCTGACGGAAAGGCACCACATTGGACAAGTACACATGGGGAGATGATTAGTTTAGACCTCCATGGGGCTGAAGAACCCACCAGATGGATGTTGAGATCCCAGGAGGGGGCAGAGATAGGACATGGGGGTTTGCACCGGAGAAGACGAGGACGTTCCATAGAGGCACCCTGACAGAGCCTTACCTAGGGGGGTTGTGCCCTCTTCACTGGAACGTTGGCCTTGGAAGGCCTAGGACGTCACCCAGGAGGCTCATGATGTCATCCAACTTCATGGACGTTTTGGGAGACAGTCATGGCAGTTTGGCACTTGTGGCATGTTGGAGAAGCCTAAGGAGGGCTAATGTTTTGCTCCAGGAGGCTGCATTTTCCCTAGAAAGAATAACGTCACCCTAGAAGGGGCATGACGTCTTTCTTTTGCTTGATTAGGGTTTTAATTTATGACAATTTAATGTAAAACAGTATGATTGTGTATTTTGGCCTTGTTAGCCTTTTGATGACCTAATTTTTAATCAAGGTCATTGGTATGGTATATATTGAGGGTTTTCACTCTCATATTTAGATCATCTTTCACTCACTCATTAGTGAGGTTTGAAATTTGCGCCCTATTCTAGGTTTTTGGCTAAAATTGTGAGGTGCACTTGTTGAAGGAGATTATTTTTGCACTATTTTGGCATTTCTTCTTGGTGGAAGGTTTACAACTAGGGTTTGGCTACTTGAATGCATGGTTTATGTAAGTGAATTTTCTGCAACACTTCTTAATTGAATGGTTATAGTATTGTTTACTTGCATTTGTCATTATAATTTGTTGAATTAAAACCCTAGGTGACATGCACATGCTAAGGTCCTTGTCTCATGTCCCTACCAAGTTAAGAGCTATTTTGATTTGTTGAAGTAAGATAGAGCCTTGCCATAGCAACACTCTACTCTTCTAGCTAACTGTTTGTTTTCTTTGTCATTGAGCTAAGAAGGAGGAAAACACATCAAGGCCTAGGGTTTCTACACCTTGATGAGCCGTTTTCCCCTAGGGTTTGTTTGATGAAGCCTTTCCTTAGCAACACTTCACCTTCTAACTCTTTTGTCTTTAGCCCCATAAATTTTTGCTTAAGCTAGCCGATTTCATCTTGCCAATAAGCTAAAGAAGGAGGAGAAAGCACTAAGGCCTAGGGTTTCTACACCTTAGTGAGCCTTTCTGCCCTAGGGTTTCATTGTCAAGGCCTTGCCTTAGCAACACCTCAACATTTAACCCTCTTGTCTTTGGTCTTTTCATTATCATTTAGTTCTTCAACCTTTGCAGCCTCTTTTGACTCCATATGCCCTAGTAACGCACTGATCTAAGACCTCTTGTATTGAGTATTTTGATCAGTGTTGATTAAGTCGGCGATTTTTCGCGACTTTTGCATCGCGACTTTTACCCTTGGGTCGATTTTTAAACACTTAAAAGTCGCGATTTTTACGATTTTTAAAAGGTCGCGAGATTTACTAAAAGTCGGCCGACTTTTTCCTAAAAGTCGCGGTTCGACCCTAAAAGTTGCCGGACGCTGGGACACGCGGGGCATAAGGGTGCATTTTTTTTTTTTTTGTCATTTCTGATTTTTTGCTTGTGGAGAAGGAAGGATAAGGGTTTGTGGTCTTCTTCAATCACTGTGGAGGCAACTTAACAACCATCATCATCACCATCAAGGATTTCTAAGTGGAGCAAGGGTTCAATTTCATTTGCCAACCGGTGTTGAATCTTCCATTCATAGGTATGTATCTAAATCCCTCCATGTTAATGTTTATTTTCCATAGATTTTTGCAAGTTTGCTTGCGTCTTTGCTTGCCTACGTTTTTTTTTTTTGGGTCATTTTGCCATGATTTTTATGCCCATAAAACAATGTAATGTTTTTTTTTTATGGGACAAGAAGCTTGAGCCTTGCTGTTAATTTTTTCTCCACCCTCTTATTGCCATTTTTCATTGCTAATAATCTAATCTAGAGGTCGGATTTTTTTTACCAATGGGCTGTTATTTTTTTCTAGTGGGGTTTAATATCGTTTTCTTGTTTTTTTGTGCCTTAGGGTTGAATTTTGAAGCTGTCAATTTCATAAAAAAAAATGCCGAAGCCTTTGGATCCATTTTGGGCGTATGGGATCCCTGAAGATGGGACAAACCGACAGAGATTGAGTTGCAAACTTTGTGGGGTGAACATGTCAGGAGGGATTTGCAGGTTGAAATATCATTTAGCTAAAATCCTCGAGCATGATGTTGGCGTTTGTGATAAATCAACCCCGGAGATTATGAGAATTGCGTTTGATGCACTTGAAGCAAAGGATAAAAATAAAGATGAAAAAGCAACAAGGAAGGTCGAACTTTCATTTAGAAGTTCAGGGACATCCGGCGCAGAGGGACAGGGTAGTGGGAGGGGCTCCACAGATTCAGGTATCGGGAGCCGGAGGCTTTCATCTTATTTTCCAGAACGAACCACCCCTGGATCATAGCCTTCCATCAGGTCAATGTTCAAGAAAAAGAAGAAGAAAGAAGCAGACAGGGCTGTGGGGAGGTGTCTTTTCTAGAGTGACATACCTCTCAACATCACCAAGAATAATCCATTTTGGCAACCGATGTGTTATGCCATTGCTGCTGTTGGCCCAGGGTATAAAATCCCTACCTTTGAGGAGTTGCGAGGGTCAATTCTTCAAGAAAAAAAGATGGACATCAACTCTAAATTGGCAGAGTTCAAGAAGTCATGGGAGATCTCTGGATGCATAGTGATGTCTGATGGCTGGACAGATAGGAAGGGTAGGTCCCTTCTCAATTTCTTGGTACATTGTCCTAGAGGTACCATGTTTATCAAATCAATAGATGCATTAGCACATGTGAAAGATGCAGCATTGTTGTGTGAGTTGATGGATGCGTTCATCTAGGAGATCGGTGTGCATAATGTGGTGCAAATCATAACAGATAATGCAGCTAATTATGTGGTTGCTGGTAGGTTGCTTATGGAGAGGAACCGTTCATTGTTTTGGACTCCATGTGCTGCACATTGTATTGATTTGATGCTCGAGGATATGGGGAAAACCTCCTTCATCAAGGAGGTGATTGATCAGG